>JAADJG010000563.1:0-24519 GCA_012932025.1 Fusarium austroafricanum | reverse complement strand
CGGTGGCAGTGCGTGAGCTGACCTTCTCGATGGGTGCCCAAAGAACAAGGCTTTGGGCATTTCAACTCGCAAATGCGACAAAGGCTACCGTCATTGTAGAGTCTGAAACCGGTTCAAACTCTATACACCAATGCTGATTCTTGCTGCTATTGATATTGTAGAACTTGTTGCGCTAGTAAGTGGTTTGTGCTTGCGCTAGCAGATGGCTCTATGCTTCTTTTGAGTGCTTTCCATACCGGCTTTGAGCCCGCTACTGATGTCATTGGCTATTAGGCGAGTCGGTAGAAATCCCGTCAAATGCTTCAAAGGATATAAACATGGTACGTTTTGATTGACTGCCGATGAACCTCCATACAGGCATCTAGATAGTCTGTGCGCTTTCCTCTGAAGGTTTCAAAAGAGAGCTCTTACAGTTGCCAACAAGGTCATGGTTTTTGAACAGTAACCCCTGTTAATTTGATGCATCCCATGTTTTGGAAATTATAACTGCCTCAATTTTTGAGTACCTAGAAAGGTCGGCAGTTGCTGTCCCAAACAGGAATAGTTTGCGACCTGCAATCATTTCATCACGGAAATACTATAAGCTATCCATCGCATACGGACTGTGGCTGCCTTATGTCTGATAAAGGGGGACTTACCAACAGACAATTTGAATAGAAGGCTGTTCCACGAGTAAAGAAAGCATCAAGGCGGATTTGGAACTGTTCATTAGAAAACCCAGACAAGTATAGGCTACTTGGATCTTTAAATTCTTAGACCATAATGAGAATTTAGTTAGAGAAGGCGCAGTTAAATTTAGTATATCTGGCAATTCTCATCATGAATTTATGCTCTTCATGGGAGCCATTTCCTCTTGTTGTTAACTGGTTTGGATCTATATCACTTTAGAAATGTTTAGTGGTCTGATTAACCACGACATGTTTACGGACTGAATGCTGAGGGCACACAGAACTTGATAAAAAACGACCGGGACGGTTTGAGATGGCTGTGTTCGAAGCAGATACTGCAAGTTTTTAGAAAAGGCCAAAGAATAGCCTTAGTGTTCTTTGTTAGGCTCACATTATCTTGGAAGGCTTTTAGAGCTACACGGGAGACCTTGAGAAAGAGTAGATGACATTTACCGGAGTTTGAATTGCTTTAGTCACAGGTGAGTCGCAAAAAAAAAAAAAAAAAAGGAAAATAAAACCTTACTTCATACATACTGTAAGAAGAATACATTAGCAGGTAGATTAGAAAATAACCTATATTAGGGAGACTATAAGATAGGCTAATATCTGCCTAGGAATACACAACCTTTAGGTAAATTTAGGTAAATTTAGGTAAATTTAGGTAGTCCTTAGGTTATGTGCCTGAAAGGTATGTATGTTTTTTTCTTTCCCGCTTTTTTTGCGTCTCACTTGGGTCACCATGTAAAAGGAAGGACGAGTCATGAGACTCCACCCTTACAAACGGATCAATATCTCGGCGCATGATGGGCTGCAGCTGGGGAAATAACCCTTTAGATTATTGTAAAGAATGTACATTCTAATAACTAATCTTTCTACCTTCAACAAGTGCTCACTTCCAAACAATAGCTGACCCTTCCGCCTACCATCGGGGAATATGCGCTGAGAATTCAGGCTTAAACTTCTTCATATATGTAGTATCATCTCGCTTCTTCAGCCCGCAATCCAGGTACTGCTGGTGAAGCTTTGCCAACCGCTCCCTATCAAGCTCAACGCCTAGACCTGGAGCATCAGGCACGATAACACCGCCATCTTTCCACTTCAAGGCGCCGTCAATGACGACATCTTCATCGCGACGCTTCCAAGGCCAGTGTGTATCACATGCGTAGTCTAAGTTGGGAGTTGCAGATGCAAGATGCGTCATTGCAGCAAGGGAAATACCCAAGTGACTGTTAGAATGCATGGATAGTCGCAGACCCCAGGTTGCGCAGATAGATGCCAGGGTCTGTGATTTGCGGAGACCACCCCAGAAATGATGATCTGAGAGGATGACTTGGACTGCATTTTGTAGAATGGAGGGCGGAAGATGATCAAAAGCGACTACTGCCATGTTGGTCGCCAGCGGCATTGACGCCTCCTTAGCAACAGCAGCCATACCCTCAATCTCACCAGCAGGGTCCTCCAAGTACTCAACAATGCCATCAAGCTCTTTTGCGACCCATTTAGAGGTTTCAACAGTCCAAGCTGCGTTTGGATCCAGTCTCAGTGGTAGACCAGGGAACGCTTTGTGTAGAGCTTTGATAGCCGCGACCTCTTCGGCGGGAGGGAAAACGCCACCTTTGAGCTTGATGGCCTTGAATCCATACTCGTCTATGATCTTTTTGGCTTGTTTCACCATTCCCTCTGGGTCTAGAGCAGGACCATACTCGTCATCTGCATCGCCTGGATGGCCTCCCCATTTGTAGAAGAGATAGGCAGAATATTGGACACTGTCTCTCACGCGTCCGCCAAGCAGGTCGCTAACTGAGATGCCAGATAGCTTACCCTGTAAATCAAGGCAAGCGACCTCGAAGGGCGAGAAGACTTTATCAGTGACAGAGGCGGTTGTTACCATGCCTCCCATACCGTCACCACCAGTGTTGGTATCGGTCTTGAGGGATTCAGCGCATCTTTGGTAAATGACATTTGTGCTGTAGACAGAGAGGCCCTTGATCTTGTCGGCTGCTTTTTGCAATCGATCCAAATGGGCTGAGTCTCCATAGGATTCGCCAAGACCATAAGAGTCTTCTGTGATGATTTCGATGATGCTGCGTAGGGCGAATGGCTCATGTACACCCACGCTGTTCAGCAAGGGCATATCATGGAAAGCCACAGGGGTGATAACAATGTCCTTGATGATGCTTCGTTGAGACATGATTGTGATGTTCAAGACGCGTCTCGGAAATTGTTGAGACTACCTAGTGGGACTATCATGTTTGAGTGGTGGACTATTTATCCCGAGCTTCAGACTCTCGGTTGGGTCAAGTTACCTGGTTGTTGATAGGCATGCGGGGTAGCCATTGCGTGAATCCTTTGAGTAACTAGTACGGGTATAAGGTATGCCTGCGTTGTGTAGTATTACATGGAGTTGTTTCCGCATCACCTGCACGTCGCATCAAGAGGAAAAGGATTCTCGGACATGTTTCCCTTGACAGTCCAAAGTGGCTGGGAGTGCATAGCGCGGATCGGAGGCGGATAACCGGTTGATTGGGTGCTTATCCGTCCATCAACACTTCCGTCGATCGGCGTATGCTCCATAAACAAATAATATTGGGGGTCTTTTTTCCGGGCAATGAGACCACCAGGTTTAGTACCCCGCACTTGGCGACAAGGGCACTCCGCTTTGGATGTCGCCAAAGTCTGGGGTTACACTGGCTTCGTCTGGGGAAATGGGGGCAACCTTTGAGCTAATCTGCGCAATGGCCACTTCCGCTTTTCCAGATCGCGGTCGACTATAATACCCAGCCTGGTCTTTGACTCGAGAGGTTTCAATCTCGTCACTCGACATCACTCACTCCTCTTGAGCTTGCTTCACCTCCAAGTTCCTGAACAACACCGTCTTCACCATGAATCAACGAAGCTCGATCTCCAAGAGCGACGTCGAGGTCGGCGACCAGAAGCCGGCTCATCTCGAAAACACCTCCGAAGCTATCGAGATCGGCGGTTTCCGCGTCTTCGGTCTGGACCCTGACGATGCCGACTTCTACAACAGCTATACTGAGGAGCAGCGAAAGAAGGTCTTCCGCAAGGTTGATGTTCGGCTGGTGCCTATGCTAGCGCTCCTTTACCTGATTTGCCACATCGATCGTGCCAACATTGGTAACGCGAAGATTGAGGGCATGGTTGAGGACTTGGGCATGACTGGTGTCCAGTACAACACCATCTTGTCTATCTGTAAGTCACATCGTCTGCGCTGCTAAGGGTTCTATATGCTAACCTGCGATGCAGTCTTTGTTCCCTACGTCCTCCTTGAAGTTCCTAGCAACATTCTTCTCAAGAAATTCAAGCGCCCATCGATGTACCTTGGTATTCTCACTGTCTGCTGGGGTATTACCATGACCTGCACTGGACTTGTTCAAAATTTCGGAGGTCTTATGGCCACCCGTGTTCTTCTTGGTATTTTCGAGTGAGTTCACCCAAAGCCTCCTGACCCAAACAATCCAAACTTGTGCTAACAATGTGAAACAGGGCTGGCTTCTTCCCAGGTGCTATCTACTTGTGCAGGTGAGTTTCAAATGCAAATGAGCCCTGGGCAGCTGTACTTACAAAACCCATAGTTACTGGTACATGCCCAAAGACCTGTCGGTGCGAATCTCATACTTCTACTGCGCCAGTGCTTTGTCAGGTGCTTTCTCTGGCCTCCTTGCTGCTGGTATTGCTGAGATGGACGGCGTCGCTGGTCTGGAGGGCTGGCGATGGATCTTCCTCCTCGAGGGTATTGCTACCGTCGTCCTCGGAGTTGCCTGCTTCTTCCTGCTCATCGACACCCCTGCTCTCTCTACGCGATGGCTGAACCCTGAAGAGATTCGATTTTTGGAGCTCTCCATGTTCATCAAACAAGGTGGAGGTTTCCGGGAGGAGACAAGCGTCCGATGGAAGGACGTCAAGATGGTGCTCACCAACTGGAGAGTCTACGTTCAGGCTTACTTCCTTCTGTGCCAGTCTGCTCTTTCTTACGGTACTAAGTTCACACTGCCTACAATTACGAAATCAATGGGATTTTCGAATACGAACGCTCAACTCACGTCGGCGCCTCCGTACGTGGCGGCTGCTATCTCGGCCATCTGCTTCGCCAAGGTATCTGACCGATTCTTCTGGCGGATGCCTTTCGTGGCCATTCCCATGGTTATCGTCACAGTTGCCTACTCTATCATGATCTCTCTCAACGGTGAACTTGCGGCCAAGAAGGGAGTGGCCTACTTTTCTGTGGTCCTCGCTGTCGTTGGTATCTATCCCATCCAAGCCGCTGCTGCTTCGTGGAACGCCAATAATATCGCCCCCTCATCTCGAAGAGCTATTGGTATTGCTCTGATGAACTGTGTCGGAAACGTCGGTGGTATTGTAGGTAGTTTCATGTACCTTGAGAAGGAGAAACCCAAGTACCACACTGGATTTGGTCTCAGTTTGGCATTTGGAGGTACTGGTCTGATTGTTGCTTTTCTTCTGGAGTGGAGCTACAAGATTGCCAATTCTCGCAAGGCCAAGATTGCCGAGGAAGCCAAGACGAAGTATACTGAGGAGGAATTGTTCGAAATGGGAGACAGGTCGCCACTGTTCAAGCATGTTCTGTAGAGTGTAATTAGGGGATAGGCAGCAGACTGCGGTAGGCTGACCATGGTGGCTGAAGCCATTTGCATAGTTTCTCTGTCAAATTGCGGCAGCGATGGAGGAACCAACTGAGTTGCCTTATGATGTTATGAACAATACATTTGAGTATAATATCCTGAAGTTCAATGGTAGTTAGACTTAGCTTATCAAGCCTTAGAAGTAACAGGGCCTCGAACTTCATTCTTATGCTACCCTTGGTGCAAAAAAGTTGCTCGTCACATGGTTTGCTTGCCTACTGGTCAGCCAAGCGATCTTTCTACATAAGGCGATCAGCACCTCCTCTCGTTATTCTAGAAACCAAGGCTCTTAAACCCTCTCCGTTGTGCCCCTCTGCTATGCATGTCACAGTTATGGGCCTGGGAGGCCTAAGCCTGTAACTTGCGCTGCTGTTGCCAAGAGTTATGGGTTCAATTCCTGCTAAAAACCCAAAAATAGAGGAATCTAAGGCCAGCTACTATGTGAGTTGGATGTGCATACTAGGGTAGGCACATTTAGTGATAAATGGGGGGACGTGAAGAAGCTGATATAAGCCATATTCCTTATTATCTTGATAATGAGCGCCTTCGTTTGTGGGTAGCTGGCCTAGCGGCCCAATGCAACGGATGTTAAGCATGCTCATGATGGGGTCAATATTAACTGATAACCTATGATTATCCTGCACACATGTCGCCGCAGGAGTGAAGATGTAGCCACCAACCATGATGACCTTCGAAAGATGAACTCTGAGGCACTTGTACGGAGGCATTTAAGCTCCCTACAAGCGGCATAAACCGTTCACACAGCTGCAAATACCCAAGGACGTGCACAAATCGAGATTCGCTACACAGTCCTCCTCAATGCTACAAGAAATGTCGTCGACGCATACCCCCTGCTGGCAACTGGCCCCCGGTGAGCACTGCGCGTTTGACGAACAGGTATCCACGTCAGATGGAGCGGCGCAGATCGCGTCGATGCAGACGCAGAGTCCCAGAGCACACAGCGGTTCCAGGGACAAAAGACAGTCGACCGAATCAACGCATGCTTCCCCATTCGATTGACTTCGGCAGAAACCGTCAGCAGCACAGGTTTGTCCTGGCACCGTGCAGTCGCTATCGTCGCTGCATGGATTCTCTTGAGAAGCTGCAGTGGTCGTGGTAGTAGAGGCGGAAGTTGTAGTGGTTTGAAGAGTTTGCATGGTGGTGGTGATCGGTGTGGTAGTGGTTTCGTCAGTCAAAGTTTCAGTCGAAGAGACATCTTCAGAGAAGGTGGTTGCTTCAGTGGTCGTAGCAGATAGCTCAGCGGTTGTAGTATAGAGCGTAGTTATGGTCTTCTCATTGGCGGTGACAGTCGAAGAGGCATCTTCAGAGACGGTACTTGCTTCGGTAGTGGTAACAGAAATCTCAGTGGTGGTGCCAGACAGCGTTGCTGATATCTCCTCTTCGGTGGTAGTTTCTGTGGTAGTGACAGGAAGCTCAGTTGTGATGGAGAGCGTAGCCGTGATCTCCTCTTTAGTGGTGTGAGTGGTCTCAGTGGCGGTTGACTCAATAGTGAGTGATGTCTCAGTAGTCACAACAGACGTCGGACGACAGGGTCCGGCTTGCACACCGTTGACGGCCAAAATGGCCAACGCAGCACTGAAAAGAGAAGATGAAATCATGATGAAGCCAAACGAATGATTGTAATGAGATTTAAAGGAGTGGCAGGCAACAATAAACCGAGAAAGGAAAAGAAATCAGAGAGGTTTTCTTCCCCCTTTACATATTTTGCTCCTTGCTTTTGACAATTTAGTGGCGTTTTGGCTTTGAAAGTCTAGGCTTTACCCAATATTATCTTAGCAAGAAGCCTTGACCATTGATCACCACCAACATAAAATTGCGACAAAGCAGTGCGCAACTCGAAAAATAAGTCTGTTTGTAATTATAAGGGTTCTTTGGTTTATCCTGCGAGGTAGAAAGTCAATTAAATTTAGTACGACAAATTTTGTTGTGATGGGTGTAAACAAAAACATCAAAGTCAACGTATTGGGATCCGTGAGCTTGAGAAGCAAGCACCGCCATCCTTTTCAGCTGCATGCACAAATGCCAATAGCGCAACCACTACGGAGTAATTTCAGGAATATTTCGCCCCAGAACATGGATCTTGATAACAAAAAACATTGCAAGGTAGTTAGAAAGTGCAAGAAGAATCAGGGGAAATATTGAGTCATTTTAAGACTATTATTAAGCTTGAAAAAGGCTCCAAACCATCGATTAGGCTTGGATTCTTATTAAACTTGATAACAGGACAAGACGAGCCATCAACGCTTCACCTAATCCATGATGCAGACTTGCTTTGAACCGATTTGTTGCTACCGTATGCTATCAATGTAAATTCCTTTCTAATGCACCTTCACGCCATTCCGCGTTCCATTAAGAAGTTCATTCGTGACACCATCTGCCGTGCCACTGGCCTTTTCCTTATGTCCTGCCGACTTGAGACTGGCCTCAAACTCCAGCATCTCCGCAATCTGTGTCCCTATGCTATTCTTGGCGGCATCAGATGGTTCCACGTATGGCCGCCTTGGCTTCAGTTTATCTGATGCACCCTTGATGCCTGCAGCCTTTGCTGTGCTAAGGGTTGCTGCGTACTTAACCGCTGCAATACCGGCCTTGCAGGGCTGTTCCGCAAGAGCTGCCTTTTTGTGCAGAGCCATAGCTTCTTGGAATTTGCCCTCTTGGTAGAGGTTATAGATGTGGACGATTGTCTTGGGAACCACGTTGGCAAAGCCGGCAATTGTGCCATGAGAACCAGCAGCGAGTCCTCCTATTAGGAAATCAGACTGTCCACCGTAGATTGCAAAGCGTTCTTCTGGAAGCTCTGCCGAGAGTCGTGTTATTTTGGCTACGGCTCCGCAGGTCAACTTGACGCCAACGATGTTGCTGTGTTTCTTTGCTAGGGCGGCAATGGTAGCAGAATCCAAAT
Source organism: Fusarium austroafricanum (assembly GCA_012932025.1). Classification (NCBI taxonomy): domain Eukaryota; kingdom Fungi; phylum Ascomycota; class Sordariomycetes; order Hypocreales; family Nectriaceae; genus Fusarium; species Fusarium austroafricanum. Next base: position 16,267 of record JAADJG010000563.1, on the reverse strand, counting down.
CAATGCCGTTGCAGACCACAGGGAAGTTGTAGATAACAATAGGAAGCTGACTGTTGCTTGCAACATCGTCGAAGAAGTTGTTGATAACCTCCGGTGTCGTTTGCTTACCGAAGTAAGCAGGAGGGAGAAGCAAACAATAGTTTGCTCCAGCATCAGCCGCATCGCTTATGAACTCCAAGACCTGCTTCGTGGAATGTCCACCAACTCCAGCCATGATGGGAAATGACGGTCCACATGCTTGGCGAGCTGTCTGGAGCAGTGTTTTGCGCTCCTCACGCGTTAAGAGAAAGGTCTCGGCATTCGTTCCGAGGACGACAAGGCCCGCAAGGCCCGTTTTGGACAAATAAGAGTAATATGCTGCTTGGGAATCGGTATCTAGTGTATCTGTTTCCTGGTTGAAAAAGGTAATCGCAGGCGCCCAGACGCCGCTTGGTGGAGCTCTATAAGAAGACATGATGGTTGTTGATCCTGGGTTCGCGGAGATGTTCAATTTGCATGTATGATTTACTAAACATAGGAGGGGTCTAGGAAGGGTTCAGGTACTTAAGGTCTTTGGACTGTGGCTTGGGTGGAAATTCGCCTCAATTCTTTGTTTCCGAGTCCTTGTGCTCTGGGAGCTGCCGTGACATGGACCCGTTATCTCCACTCTCGGATGCCATATCATCGCAGCGTTTCGCTCCTATTTGTTAATATATTGGGAGTTGGTTAGGAAATGCATGGATCAGCAGACCATGCCCGTTTATCCCAATCCCACTCTGGATAATATTCCACGGCAATGTCACGCGCACAGGCTACTCCGTCTCGAGTCATGCGAAATAGGAAGTGCTGCGGAAAAGCCAAGAACGAGGAGGTTGGGTAGTACACTTTTCCGAGAAGCGAGAGTGGCATTGCCGATCCCCCCCCCCCCAATTGGCTTTTCCCTCTCTGAATGTCCGAAGCTCGCCTGAGCCGAAGGAGAAGATGGAGGCGCGGGAGCGAAAGATACGCGACGGACCTTATTTGTTTGAGTGCAGAGATAGTCAACAATCTCGCATGAGATTTGGTCAGTGACGGATTAGCGCGTCAACCTACATGAACAGTCTTCGGATTTGAGAGCTTCGAAATTGTCATTTCCGGCGTGCCATGCGACAGCGGAAATACCGAGACTGGGCCGTGACTGATGAACTGGTCAAGCTTTGTAAGATAATCGGACTTGAAAAAGAAGAATAACGTCGATTATATTGCGTTGGTAGACAAAGAATCAAGACGAGATTGAGCATGACTTGCCAAGAAGCATTTTGGAACAGGCTGAGAATGCATTCGGGTTTGTCATTGGTAAATGTCTACTTATATCTATATGCGATTTTACTTTCTACTGGCATCTATGTACTCTTCCTGTGCATGATGGTAGCTGCAGCTTGATGGTTAGGGAAGATCAATGTGTCCGCAATGACAACGTTCTCCCTTCTGCCAGCAGCAAAGACAATTGCCTCAGCAATGTCATCAGGGGTCAAAGGTTCGCAGCCACTATTCCTGATTAGCTTTTGTGTTCCTCAGGGCTAAAATATCGAACAACTTACGCGTATACGGCGTCAGCCTTTGACTTGTCACCGTAGAATCGAACAACCGAGAACTCGGTCTCTACTTGGCCAGGGTCAATCCTGATGACACGGATGCGCTTTGAGATGAGCTCCTTGCGCAGACTCTCGGTAAATGAGTGAATAGCAGCCTTGGTTGCGCAGTAAATGCTGCCACCAACATAAGGCTCACGGCCGGCGATAGAGCCAATGTTGATGATGTCTCCAGCTCCCTCTCCATTGTTGCGCTTGAGCATTGAAGGAAGAATTGCTTGTGTCATGTTGATCAAGCCAGTGACATTAGTAGCGAACATGACGTTGATATCCTCTTCCTTGATCTCGGGGGCTTTATCGACACCCTTGACAAGACCGCTGTGCATGCTTCGTTAGCCATTAATTTCTCTAGCGCTCATCTTAAGAAGAACTTACGCATTGTTTACCAAGATATCGATTTCGCTAAACTCAGCAGGGAGCTTGCTCAGAAAAGAGCGCACCTCATCTGGCTTGCTAACATCAAGCTGGACAGGGTGCACCTTGACGCCATCGCCGACTTCCTTGACAATATCCTGAGCAATTTGATTCAGAGTGTCGATTCGTCGAGCTGTCAAGACCAACTTGAGGTTCTTGGGGCTGGTGCGGGCGAATTCAAAAGCAGTGGACTTTCCGATACCGGAAGAAGCTCCGGTGATGAGAACTGTCTTGCCTTCAAGGCGCTTTGAGACTGCAGATGCCATTTTGGGAAGTGTGATCTTAAAATGTGGTATGTGCGATGTGTCAAGACTAGTTCAGTGTTGTCGCTCAAGATAAATAGGCGCGTCTAATAGCCTCAGAGAGTGGACTTTATCAGTTCAAGGAATTTAGAAGATGGACGTGGAAGCTAGCGCAAGGTTCCCCTCTTCCGCTCCAACCAAAATCGCTCAAGATCTTCTGCGGATTTGTAACAGGATATGCATGGGTCTTCGGAGCTTTTCCGACACGGTACATCGGCCTCAGATCCGACATTCTGGAAAAGGTAAAGTGATATCCGTTTCGCCAGCTGATTGGATGCTGATACCCAGAATTGGTTGAACGATGCTAATGGCTGAGAAAGACTGTATTGACCAAGACTTGATATATCAAATTAAAAAGTTCTATCTAAAGTTTGAAGGCTTCATCATCCAGAAAAGTATCAAGATTACCTAACCCGGACGAAATCATGGATGCAAATTGACCCCAGCCTGAGAAATCAACACCAGACATGCCATTATAATCCAGTCCATTCTCTCCCATCAAATCCGTGTAAGAGGTCTTGTCACTCGGAGTATCCATCGGGATGTTATTTGTCTGGAAACCATTCTCTTGTGAATGCCCCTCCATGCCACCAAAAACATTTGTCGATGGATGCATACGGTTTACCTGGCGCAACGCCTCTATCCGTAATTCTTCCAAAAGGAAACAGTATCGCTCTGATAACGAGCCCTTCTCGACCATGGTTGACATGTGAGATTGGCATCGTGCTGCAGCTGTGAAATATTCGCTGTATGTTTCCGGGGGCGACGCCCATTTCTGAATCACGTAGATATAAAGCACCATGGCTGCGGTAAACGCAAAGTATGCCGTGACCTTTGACCAGTTAGCGTCAAAGTTTCATACAAGGCAAGATTTGAAATACCCAGAATGCTCGATACATTTGCCCATTTTCCGCCATCTCTTCAATCAGGCGAACGGTGTCCATAGCAGCTTGAAGACACTTTTGAACACTCTCCAGTGTTGAAGCATCGTTTTCACTTCCTCTTCTACTTTGTCGAGAAATTCGCGCAAAGTTGTGTAGCACGGCTTGTCTATGCGTAAGAATAATGGCATGCGAATAGGTCAGGTTGAGAACGTTGCGCTGTCGTTGAACAATAGGAACGAGAAACGAGGTACTGAAGTAGTCTGCATCAAGAAACTGTGAGAATTCCAACCGCCAATCGGCGAGGTCTTTTGAGATCCGTTGGGTTTCTTCAGCTCGTCGGCTGACCGATATAGGCTTGACGGAATACAAGGCCCGGAGGATATGGCCGATAATTTGAGCAAGTCTGGACGCACGGTTAGTATATATACTTGTGGATGGACCCAAAATCTTACTTCATGTGTCCCAGAGGAGCAAGCATTACTGAGTAGCCCTTGGCCGACCCAGACAAACTGATGTGATCTTTTGTTATATCACTATCATCAACACAAGCAGGAAGCTCTGTATCTATGTCGTCGTCATGAAAGTTACGCGGTCTACCCAGAGACACGCTGAGGTATGCATCCAGAGTGTAAGCGCACCAAAAGGTTCTTCTGCGACTCTCAACTTCGATATGGTTCAATCCGCTGATAACACCAGGTCTCTTATTCCGGTTGAGACCAATGGCAAGGGCCAGGTTAGTTACAATACCGAACTGGCTCCAGCAGTGATTGACTCGAGATTGGGTCCCGAGGTAGTAACATTGTAAAAGACGTGCCTGAACGCTTGTAAGCCGTATTGAGCCACTTTCCTTGGACAGCTGATGCTCAGCTGCCAGGTAGTATCGAGAGCTATATGCTGGGTGTCAGCATGGTAGATAATCTTGGGCGGGCGTCAAACCTTAAATCAGATGGCCCTGGCCTGTCACCCTCAGGCATATAGACCATAGCATGAGCCAAGATCATGAATAGCAAAGCAACCTTGGCAGCGGAATTGTTTGGGTCACGCATAACTCCCAAGGTCTCATAGAATTCGGTAAAATATTCTTGAATGGTAGGTCTGTGCAGAAATCGGTAGGTCGGCATGGCGAAGTCGAAGTAGCGGTCGACTACGCGCTGAGCATCCTCTTTGGGAAGCATCATACAAAAGTTCGGATCATAGTCAGGGTTGTGAAGGGGTGCATCGCCGAAAGTAAAGATGCTTCCTGGTCCAGAGAAGGAGATAGCTTTGTGCATGCGCTTCTGGACCCTAAGGAGAAATGACACACCGGAGGCTGGACCGATGTAGTGGCCCTGAAGATCCTCCTGCGAAGGTTCAGGGGATTGTTGCACCGATGTCACAGCCCGCGACCCCGTGCCGCCCTGCGCCATGAGATGGGATGGCAGGCCGTAATCTTGCACCTCAACGCTCTGATGCGATGCTTGATTGGTCGAGTTTGCCATGTATTGTTGTGTCAAGTCCGTAGGGCTGTTGTGCTCGCTACGAGGCATCGTATCCTGAGCCGAGACAGTTATGGTGTCAGCTCTGGCCTCCTCCGCTGAGGGTATCACCGGCAGGCGCCCTCTAGCATAGGCTGAGTCAAAAGTACAAGAAACCCTTGTCCGTGTACAGAACTTGCACGGCTGTATGCCATCACATTTGATCTTCCGCCTATGACAGTAATACAGATTAGCTCATGAGCGATCTACATCGACACACTGGTTGCGTTACTTTTTGCACCCATCGCATGCCCTGGTCACTCTAACTCTCTCAGCGTTCTTTTTCCGCTTCTTTGAGATATGGACACTGCTGTTATCTTCTGACGGTACCGGTAGTATGGGACGCTCTGAAGTCATTGGAGCCACGTCGATCCACTTGTGCAGAGTTGTTGTTTGTGCGGTTGAATTGAGGCTGTATGAACGGAAAAGAGGTTATGAAACTGGTAAGAATCGACGGAAAAGCGACTCCGGGGATGAGACATGGATAATGAGCGGACTAACCCCGCAATCTGGGTCACGTGTACCCCCCGTCGCAAACATTCCCGAGGCTAATATCGGCTGCCAACCCCCACGTTCTTAATCCCTGCTTGAGCCTCGATTTGGTCACGGAGCTACTTTGATGATGACAAAATGGGACGATGAGTTCATTGCACTCTGTGGGGTAGTATGACAGCTTGTTTGAGACTTCCGAACTGGCGGACTAATCTATCCCCTTCGCTTGGGCTCTTGGAAAACGGACATAGGAAACTCCTACAGCAAACACCTTCTAAGCGAATAAGACTGTGGATGAAATGTTGGAATACATCAGCCTTTTCATTCTTAAAGTAAAGTCTTTTATCTGGATCACAAGTCCACGCACTTGGAAAGAAACAATAATGGCCGCATCAATTAACCAGCTTCCATCACAAAAGTTTTATCTCCTCGCAAGGTTACCAGTTGTCCTTTAAAGTTGATGATTCTTGGTCGCTATAAAGGTTCATTCCCGTGACAGTTCTCTACATATTGGCATGCTATTTAGTTTATGCTTCCTGCTGAATACAATTAGAGAAATGCTCATTCGTCAGCTTCTCGCAATATCTTCAAAGCTGTTGTTTCAAACTCATCACCAAACTGCAAAACGGATCTCCACTGGACTGGAATTGCAGTCGCTCCATCTCTGGCCCCTAATATTCCCCCTGCGATTGCGGCGTTCGTGTCTGTATCCCATCCAATACGAACCACGTCGACTACGATATCCTCCAAACTTCGATTGTCCAAAGCTGCTGCAATGGCGAGGCTGAGAGACTCGAGGACATAGCCACCGCATCTTCCTTTCAGTTCACTTGGGGGTCCCTTCTCCGCCATTGTCGCGATGTTGAGAGACTTGCCAAGCTCTATTGCTTGATATACTGGACCTGAGGTTCCTTCGAGTGTCTCCGCGACCTTGAGACCTGCCTCGATTGCTTCTGTGGGGTTGACTTGGTCGATGAGCTTTGAGACGATCATGTTGTAGGCCGCGCATGAGACTGTGCATCTTTTATCGTCGTGAGTAATTTTGCTAATGCGCTGACTTTCCTCAATCAATTTCTCGGGGTCAGGTTGAAAGAGGCCGGTGGGAATGCAACGCATCAAGCTTCCGTTTCCAGCATTTCCCTCTCCGGCTCCTGCGCGGTCAGGATCTCGTGTCTCCTTGAACTTTTGAAGTCCCTGAAAAGTGGCCCCTCCAATATCCTCTGGACGGCTTCCAGGTCGTCTATATGGCCAGTCGCCACGGAACCAGTTGATGAAGTAGTCTCCAGCTAGGCGCGCAACATCGTCGCCGGCGGTGTAGTCGCGATATGCCAGAAGGACACCTCGAGTCATGTCGGTATCGTCTGTTGCGTGGCCAGGCGACCAACGGAAAGGGCCTCCGCCTACGATGGCTCGAAGGCCGCGAGGGTACTCACTGGCGATCTGGAAATGAGGCTTAAACTCCAGCGTCGCGCCGAGTGAATCACCTGCGTGGACGCCGAGTAACGCGCCAATGACACGGGACTCGCGAGGTGAAAGTTGAGGGGCAGCCATTTTTTGTTGCTCAAGTTTAGTTGTTGAGGATACGTTGAATGCAGACATCACCGAGTTAAGTACCTAGAGAAGTGGGGGTTGAGGTGAGGCTGAGTCTGTCAGCCTAGAATGAGCATTGCTGCCTGCCTGTGTCCTTGGCGGAGTGCCGCTTCTGACAAATCTGCCCTACAAGTGGATCCATGATCGGCAGATAGCCGTATAATGAGGCTAATGGTGGTACCACTGTAGCACTAACCTAACCACCAAAATTCGGCGATAGCAGCTTAGCACCTAATCTCCAGGTGGCTGCTTAATAACCCGCAGATAGGTCATCTCTAACCCCGACCTCGCGTCCCGAAACTGTGTTACACCGCGAAAAGGGGTAAACCCGGGAGAGGATATAAGATGGGGACATCGCCAATTGGGTGGGAGTGCTCTTGGACAAATTCATCCCTCCCACCACACCGAACCGCTAACAGTCAAAATGTCGTCAAGAAACGGCCTCGTTCTTGTCACTGGAGCCAATGGCTTCATTGGCGCCCGTACCGTTGAAGCGTTTCTCTCTGCCAATTATTCCGTTCGAGCTGCAGTCCGAAGCCAATCCTCGGCGTCCAGCCTCTTCTCAGCTTTGCCGTCCTATGTTTCCTCGGGCCAGCTCACATCAACTATAGTGCCCGACCTTACGGCCAGTAGAGCTTTCGATGAGGCAGTCAAAGGTGTTACTGCAGTAGCTCATCTCGCAGCACCAGTCGATTTCTCCAATACCGACGTCGACTACGTCATTGGATCTTCTCTCCAAGGCACTTTAGGCATTTTGGAATCTGCCGCCAAGGAGTCCAGCTTGCGAACTTTTGTTTACATGTCGTCTATTGTGGCAATCAGAGGACTTGGCCGGGCAAAGAATCCAGAGCAGGGGTATTCAGAAGAAGATTGGAATGACCAAGCTGATGAGGTGCTCGCTCAAGCCGGCTCTGAGGCAACCGGCCATCAAATCTACGTCGCAAGCAAGGTCAAGGCAGAGCGTGCATTTTGGGAATTTCGGAAAAACAATTCCAGCCGTATAAACTTCACCATGACTGCTGTCAACCCAGTCTGGGTTGCTGGTCCACCACTGATTTTACCGGAGGACCCAGAAAAGCTGAGTGAAACTGCTATCGTTCCATACCGCATCATGAACGGTGAAGACATGCCATCCCCTGGGCCCGGCAATGGAACGCATGTTGATGTGCGCGATGTTGCAAGACTGATAGTCTTCGCGGTTGACAACAAGAATGTGGCTGATGGGCAGCGATACATTGCTGGTGGGAATGGAAACTTTGCCAACATCCAAGCTTATCGCGATCTTTTGCGCAAGACTTATCCTGACAGAAAAGAAATCATTGGGGAAGGGGAACCAGGAAAAGGATACGTCCAGGACTACAGTATCCCAGAGGGCGGGTTCAAGATTGATGCAAGGAAGGCTGTGAAGGCCACAGGTCAAAAATGGATCCCGTTTGACAAGATGGTTCTTGATTCTGCAAAAGCATATGAAAAGTACTTCTAAGGATTTTGTCTATCAACGGACAGATATTTGCCAGGTAGCAACACAATCTGAATATGCATCTGAGGGCACATCGAATAGTACCTCGGTAATTGAAACCCAGCCTTTCCCCCTCAATTTCCATTATTCACTTGTTAACAGTCTTAAGATGCTTGTGTAAACCTCTTTTGAGGTTGGCTTCAAGCCGACTCGATCTTGAAAAGTCCACCAACGTCCAGAAAATCACTAGCCAAACGTCCTATACACCGAAAGTCATGAACCTTCCTCCAAAACCAGGTTGGTCAAGGCTCTAGATGAATTGATATGCGTGGGTGCTGCTTTTGATAGTGAAATGCTTGGTGAGAAATAATGTAAAGAAGAGAAAGATTTCTAGGGATTTTAGAGCTTATCAGACAGTTATATATTCACAGCCTGATTGCCTAAATGTTGTTCTTTCTATGTCATTTTGCAGAATGACAGTTGTAAATTTTCTGTCTCACGACCAAAACGGTGAATGAGGCTCCCACTCAGATGTTTGGCCCCCAATGCAACAGCCAAGTTCCTTGTTTTTTGTAGAGCCTCATGCCGCCAAGAATTTCTTCCCGTCTCTCGCCCTTCTCATAGGGCTGAGCGACCGTCTGGCTTTTGCAAATCGATACGTCATTGTTTGCGCTTATCTACAAGTTAAACTTGTGCATTCTTGTCGAATCACACGTTACCTCAGGTCGATATGATGCTCTGATACTAGGTATTCAATGAAGCTAGTGAAATAGCCTTTCAGCTATAAAAAAGGATATTGAAGGTCATACCACCTCGTTATTATGGGCAAGCCTACTCTATGGTATATTTATCGTATTTATCATTATTCTTTCAAGCAGATTTCTCATTAGAGACTTTTTGTGAAAGTTCTGTGAGAGCCCACGGAAGAGACTCTACCTCCAGGCTCTTTTCGTCTAATGCTTTGAACACCTTGTCATGAATATTTGCCACCTCCCAACTATCCCACACTCCTTCTCGTCGACGCATAGATCGCAATAGCGTGATCGCTTTATTTCTGATTTCCACGTCTGTGCATGAAGCGCAGATGGTGGAAAGTTCGCATATTAGATGGCCCCCGAAGGCAAACACTGGCCTATCTTGAGAATTATCTAAATTAATAATTTCCTCGATCCTTTGAAGAATGCTCTCGCAATCACTCTTTCGAAAACCTGTACCATCACAGTCCATCTTAAGGAATCCTATCCATATTGATTTATATAATGACAGTAAGGCTAAGCGCCGTCTGTCGTAGGGCATGAACTGGGAGGTCTCAGTGATGTCGTTGAAGAGTTGAAACCGTGAACTCCAGGTAAGAAATAACGGTCGCGCGAGGTCAAGGGCTTTTGTCATGGATTCTGCAGCTGCAGATGCGGGACTGGCGCAACCGATTTGTCCCGCAGTCTGTCCTGAAGTCTCTTGGCTAAATAGGCAGTTGTCGAAATAGGAATTCAAAGCCGATAGACAAGTCTCGGCTTCATTTATAGTCGAAAACGGTGTCTTTAGAGAGCCCAGGTCTAATGTGGGAGTATGATGAATGATGTCGGAGAAAGATGTATCCCCAGTGAATGCGCCGACACTCTTGCCAAGAGAGGCGAACATGGTGGTAAGGATATTAAGTAGATCGTCGTCTTTGCTAACGCTTCCGCTTGGAGAATTTCGTGAGTGGGCACTGCGAAGTGATTCTAGCAGCTTATAACCGGCACGTAAATGTCTAACTGAGTCGGCATAACGCTGGTGTAAGTTCTCGATGCATATAAATATCGTGCAACACAGCAATGCAATTTTGATGTTTGAAATTGAGTTCTCTGCCATGATTGGTTGGATCGAGGCAATCGCTTCGCTGTATTTTAGACTGGCTTGATAGTCATAGTCGATCGAGTGATCTGCATTGGAAGATGGTCCGGGATATGACGCGAGGAAGCGCTGGTGAGAAGCTCCCAACGCACAGAGTGCGTGCGTAACAGCTAAGTTAGACTGCGAAAACGGCAGAACAATATCATGCCAGAATTCCCTAGTTCCGTCAATCATCTCCAGGTCAGGAAACACAAGCTCTCTGACATGATGGAATAGAGAGTTATCGGCTAAATTGACCAGGGTACCATCTGCCAGAGCTGGTCGTGGCGATGGGGAGGTCCAGCCAACGGGCTTTGGATGAGAAGGCAAGACGAAACCTTCACTCCCAGTGGCGCTGAGAGGTTCGGGACTCGGCTGTGTATAGCCATCGCATGTCCATTTGTCTTTCAAGCATCGCAGACACGAGGGCTTCGTTTCATCGCATTTCAGGTGGCGTCGTCTAGAACATCAAATTAGCTTCAAATGCTTGATTTAGCCATGATATGATTGAAGGGTTGACTGACTTGCTGCATGAAGTATTAGTAACCGATGCTGTGATTGGTACACATCACGTACCAGGTCTTGCATCCGGTTCTGACCTTTGGAGCCCTCGCCCTAGTCCGCTTCTTGCGTGGTACTTCCTGTGATTGAGACGTGGACATGGTGATCCATTTGTTACGAGACAGCTAACCGGAAGCACATATTGGGGGTCTTCATATTTATAGAATCGCTAGGGCTGGCCCTCGGCAAGAAACACTCACAGCGGCTCTGCCTGGGGTCTTCACCCCCCATGCTTGGTCCGTCAGCTGCAGCTTGGTGTTTTATTGGTTCTTGCGTAAACTTGGCCGCCACTTTGACTTAGTGGACCGTGTTTCATGACGCCGAATTAGCCGGGTATTCGTAAATCGCCAGACGTAACTCGTATCCAACAGCCTCGAAAGACCACCTACCGCATTAGTGCTAATGCGGCTTCTAGAACGACTTGTCTCATAACGTGGCTTGAGACTTGCGGGGCATGAAAACGCAGCGAGTACGAACTACCCAAATCTCCCTCATTTTATCTATAAACACAAGTATCCCTCAACAACACCAGCCTCTCAACCCTTGCGCCCTTTAGAGACATCTTGAGCTGAGAAGATCAAAGCGCTATTTCATGATGATTGATCTGCAGGTGACACATGGCACTGCCACTCAACCCTTGCAGGCCGGATTTCCGAAGAGCAACGTTGATTCGGCATTTCGGCTGGCTGACGACAAATTGGAACTCAATCAGGCAATTGCCGAAGTACCATGCATGACGTTACGCAAGGAGAAACCTTCTCACATAAGCCGGCGCTAAGAGTGAGCTAGGTGAATATAAGTAAGAGCTGACTCCCTACCCAGTTCATCAATGTCTCCTCAACTGCCGAAAGCATTGTTTCACCATGCCCAATACTGGGGTTTATTTTAAGGTTTCTTTTATGACTCTTTGATGGTCGTTTCAACCTTTAAGCAGTTTGAAGCTCACAGCTCCAAAGCCGGGAGAGAAGACAAGCTTCCAGCCACGAGCTCAACCGCAAATAATAGATCTTGCTTCTAATTTAGAGATTATGCTAATGCCTCAACAATTTTGATAGTAATATGATTATTAATACACTTAAATTGCTATTTCCCCTCACTTTGACGTATTGAATATGCTGCCTTGATTCCTTCTGTCAAGACAATCAAGATGAGTCAAAATGGCAAATCCGCAATCGCCATGGTTCAACTCAAGCGATTACCATGCTCAGCGACCTCACTTGCTTTAAAGGTTGCCATTATCTGGTTTGGCATTCTTCTTTGTTGCCAAGCATTCTCATTCTACGGTGACGAGGGCTGGCATAAATCATTCACTTATGGCACCAGATACGATGGCATTCCTTCGGTCCGCGCTCATGGTGGAAGCCATTGTTTACCCTCATTGAATACCTCTCTTCTCAGTGAAGCAAAGTCTCTACGGCAGACCTGCCAACAAAATGCTCCATACCCATATTCAGATGTACGGATTGGAAGAGTCGCAGCCCACTTTGGCTCTGCCCAGGAACACTACAGGAAGGCATTACGTACCCACGTGGTGCATAGTTTGATCCATGACAATACATTAGACGTTATGTGTACCTCTGTCGTCGATGCACTCTGGAACAAACCGGCCTTTATCATGTCTATTCTTCTTCGTGAGATGATGAAGCCTGTTGAAGAACGCTTGGAATGGTTATTCTGGGTGGATAGGGATACTGTCATCCTTGATCAATGCCGCCCTTTATCAAGCTTTCTCTCGCCTGTAGATACTCGCAGGTTTGATAGTCAGGGCATTCCCGGAAACACGGCCAACCTCAAGAATACCAGTATTCCTAAGAATGCCACGAAGCCAGTAGCACAGCGACCTGGCAAAAAGCCTGACAAGCCTGTGCACTTACTGGTGACCAAGGACTGGAATGGTCTCAACAACGGCGTCTTCTTTCTTCGCGTCAACCAATGGGCAATCGATTTGTTCAGCGATATAGCTGCGTTTCGGTACTATAGACCCAACGTCACGCTCCAATTCACTGAACAAAGTGCAATGGATATTGTTATGAATGAGCCCAAATTCAAACCCAGCGTTCGATATATTCCCCAAGAATGGTTCAATACATATCCCAAAGGCTCCGCTGTTGCTTTCGAAGGGATGATGGGAGAGGCCGGCTTGAAGGAGTACCATGCGAGACGAGGGGACTTTCTACTACACTTTGCTGGTCGGGGTGGAAGGGATAAGTCGCTCAACGAATGGACGAGTATGCTGGAGAGAACAAAAGGCATCTGGCCTAAGGAAAGGGTCCAGAGAAACACCACAACAAGCATTCATGACTTTTGGAACGGGATGTGATTCTTTCAAGGAGGACACTAGCTATAACTATGGCCGGTTTACTACATAGTATGGATATAGCCGAGAATATGGATATAGAGTTGATATTAATTTTGTTGTTATGGACTCCCGTTCCCCTGTAAGCCACAGCGGATCTTAGTGCAATTTCAGGTGGGGATGATCTTTAGTAGTGCGGAGTAGTTAAGGCGCAGTCCGTTGGCTCATTTCGCAAGTTGGGCTCAGCCTCCTTTGAGCTCGTCCCTCCTCCAACATCCGAGTCAGCTCTCGCATCTTGTTTCACCGCCATTCGAAAGAGAAAAAAATGCCCGAATTTGAGTGTTACTGTGCCATTTGCGGCGCGGCCTTGAATGCCTATGCTGAAATTGGGAGCAGCCACCCAGACGCTCTCAAATGGCGACGGGCGCTAGTGCAGCTGAAGCGCGAGGGCCGTGACCCCGACGAAGAAAGCGAGGAGGAGGATCAAGAATACGTCGAGTGGCATCCAGATGATGAGCGCCACATGTATGACCCTGAGCTTGTCGATAACATCGCTCTGGTGTGGCTGGGGGAGCTCGTGATTTTAGGCTTCAATCCATGTGCAGAAGGGGCTCAAAAGTGAGCAACGAACTCAGGTATAATAGTACCATGTGGAGTGTTGACGAGATATCAGGACTTACATGGCCGAGGCCGAGCCTTACAACGATTTTGTGTGATCCCCTTTCCCAACACCCCTCGATGAATTGGGCTAATCCGAGTATTAGGGTGTGATAGACTTTCGCCCTGGGGATGGTAGGTAGTGTTCAATACCTTGTTGGACAGCACTGCACCACTGATACTATATTTAGACCCAAATGAGCCAGAAGTGACGGAAGTGGGCTGGTATGTGCTTCGATACCTATACCAAATTCCGTACTAAAAGCCCTTAGTTACAATCCCTCTGATATTGGCCAAGATGCGGTGTTCCCGTTTCATAAGGTCTGCTATATCATTTTTAGCGAAGTCATTACTTCTAAGGGGAAACTCAAGTGTGTTGACAAAGACCTGCTGTACGATGTAATGTGTCGACTCGCGGGAAGTTATGCGACCAGCCTCGATATCAACTACGGCCCTATCTCCGGTCAAGACCAGAAATGGGAGGCCATTCCTGGTGAAGAGGTGAGGCTGTGTCTTCAGCAGTCTTCTGTCCATCAAAATTAATGCGAGTATAGTTTTCCGTGATCAATCCAATGGAAACCGATGACTTTTATCGGCATACACAACAGAAAATAGCCAGTGGTGCCTTTGAAAAGTTCTCTAATGTTCCAATGGCAAGCCCCAAATGCCAAGGAAATGATCCCTTCTCCGGCCTATCAAACGAGCTACTTTGGCTGATCTTGGATCACCTGTCCGCAGACGAACTCTTGGCTTTTTCTAGTTCGTCCAGGCCGGTATACCTTGTCACCGAGGACATCAGCTTCTGGAAAGCTCGCATTGCAATAGACATGCCCTACCTGACCCACTTGGACACGCATATTGAAGATTCGGGCCTTGAAGAAGATATTGACTTCAAGAAACTCTATGCCTGGCTCAATACTGTGACAAAACCCATGTACGGCATTGGGAAGCCGTTCATGGGCATTATGAACCGAAGGCGCATATGGCAGTCGTGCATGGATCTTAAAAGTTGGTATGATAAAGCTGCGGCGGAACCAACTCGTCAAATTGACCCCAAGATACCCAAACGGGCCTACTGTCCTCTCATGGTCAAGACTGGTCCTACAGAAAGGCCAAGAGACCAACATATCATCAAAACTATGTGGTTCCATTCGTTTGAAGAGGCTTGTGACCTGCCTTATGTCCTGGAGGCTTACTGGAACGAAGACGAGCTCTTGACCGGCATTGGGACTGCATTTGGCGACAATCTTCGCATTTTTGGCATTAAGGCTGAGACGAAGACTGCATGGCGAATCGAAGCCGGAAGCCAGATAAATAGCCTGATATTGTATCTTGGCGCTGGGAGTGGACTGGCCGAGAATGTCGTTGGAATCCAAGGTATCGCTGTAAGTATCCTCTCAAACATGGACTTAACTGCAATTAAGACGATTATTACTAGGTACGCATTAATGGAAGAAGATCCAAGCTTTTGCTTGGTAATGATCGAGGCCAAGGGTGCAGACCTCTAACCGTGTCACCGAGCGCCTTTTTAGTTGGTATCCAAGGGCAAACCAGCGAGGTATTTAGAAGTCGCTTTCTTTCCGTAATAAATCTGACAGTTGGATAGAATGGCATCATCTCACGCCTAGGTATTCTTGAGTCTACCAAGTCCGAGGAAGAATCTTTGTCTATTGAGCCCCGACCCCTACGGGAGAAGCTTCTATGGGCATGTTCGTGGTCAGCTACGTGGGAACATCAATCAACGACCATCGTAACTCTCTTTCCAACCGAGTGTCATACAACACCACTGGAGGATGATCTCCGTCTATACGAGTCACTCAGGTGGGCGGCTAGCAAAAAGGTAATGGAAAAGTTATACCAAATCAGTGCTCATATATCACCAGACGGACTCATTCTAGGCTTTAGAATAGAGTATGTCAGAAACTATTGGGAGCCAAAGCGTTATGTAGGTGACGCTGGAGACTGGCCTGAGAACGAGATGAAGCATTTGACGTTGGATGGCGCAGCTGGAGAAATAATCACAGAGATTGGAGTGAATGCTTCTGAGACACTGGATGGAATCATGGTTTGTGGCCTCGTGATACTGCCTATTGGAGAGTCTTGCTAATCTGGCATGCAGCTGAGAACCAACAAGGGCAACTTTGTCATCTTCGGACAGGGAGAGCTAGGGACAGAAAACTGGAGGATGGCACGCCCCCCAGAGGGAGAATTCGTGGTTGGCATTGTGGCTTCGTTTGGGATGGGCAAGGAATCTCAGGTAAGATGACATGCAGATTCATTCGAACACTTACTGATGAAAGATCAGGCAAAGAAGAGCATGGTCACATTGGCCATGTTGCATGAGCGCCTTGAGTAAAGCGATTGAACGTTGAGGAAGTACAAGGGCGCTAGTAGATAAGGACCTTGTCAAGTAATATTAGTACAGATATTTCCTATCTTTCTTATAAGGCTGAATGGTGTGCGGCTCAAAAAGACATGCTTCAATTCTCATCACTGGCCAGTTCGCCTGGCAGCCCAAACGGAGACAAGACAAGTTTCACGCAAGGCGCTGGACATGTGTCCACATTGTGAGCTTCCTTAACATCCAACCAACGAGGTTCCGTGGTCTAGTTGGTT
>JAADJG010000562.1:0-99772 GCA_012932025.1 Fusarium austroafricanum | reverse complement strand
AAAATCCAAAAAAAAATTAATATAGCATAATATATTATTTGCAGTCAAGACCTATAGCTTAGAGCTTATATCACCACACGGAACCTAGACAAAACAGATCAAGCTCCCATGCTGCCCCGTAACCAAGAAGCAACTTAGCCACTTCAATATGTCTTTCACTAAGATTAGATGACATAACTTTGCCGCTTTCTGCGAGGGGGTCGACACTGGCACCCTCATTGAGTAGTAACTTAACAACACCCGGTCTTCCATTGTCAATAGCGTGCATCAGTGGCGTCCATCCACTATCATCTTCGAGTTCGATGTCGGCCCCCTTTTCAATGAGTAAACGGACGACCGCAGTGTGTCCGTTCTGCGCACTGTAGAAGAGGGGTGTCCGGAAGGTGTTGTCTCTGGGGTCAATTTCAGCTTTGTCCGCCAACAGACTGACAATGTCTTCTTGACCAGCAGCACTGGCGTAGTGAAGAGCTCGCAATCCGTCATTATCAAAAGTCTCTAGGTCCATACCCCTCCGAATTAACCCTATAACTATATCAATATGGCCAGTCGAACAGGCTATGTGCAGAGGATGACGTCCCCAGCTATCCCGTGTCAAAGTTGCATCACGGATTAGGTGTGCAGTGTCATCTCCCACGCCGAGATCGAGCGCCAAGTGCAGTAGAGACCGGCCCAGCATATCTCTGTCATTCTGGGCTTGGACCTGGACTTCTGAGAGTATGTGACGTCTTACTTGCTTGTCTTCTTCTAGAAATAGCAGGCTATGGAAAGGAGGTATTGGCGGAACCTCCAATTTCCTACCAGTCGATAAACGTCTCATTGTGTCAATGTATTTTTGAACGTATAATGATCGCTTGAGTTCTTCCGACAGTGAATTCGGATCCTTCATAAGTAGCTCTTCTTGCACTCTAAGAGTTTTTAGATCAAGGACAGCCTGATCATAAGGTTGGGGCGTGGCAGAGACTGATTCCAGCTCGCCGGCAAACAGCTCGATTCCGTATCTATGCCTGTCGAGCGCTACCGCCAAGTATGGATGCGACGAAAAGACGAAAGAGGCTGCCATGGAAGAAACATTTGAACACTTCCCGATACTATTCGAAACTAAAGCATTGTTCGAGCCAACCAGTTCGCGTAAACAGCTGACATATTCTTCACCATGAGAAAATGTATGGAAAATATCGCGCCTGTTTTGATATGTGGCGGCGACAGAGTCAACATATCGTGACAGCCTCGCTGACCAGAAAACTTCCAGGGGCCTATAGATGTCAAATTCCAAAAGTCTGCCGGGTTCAAAGAAGCATAATAACTTACAGGTTTTCATCTATATTTTGGCGGCGGATACCAGCTGGTGTACTCTGCCTGTTCCGTACTTGGGATCCGGAAGTAAGTTGAAGCTCCGAGCACTGCAGATTCTGCGTCTCGCATCTTCTACAAGACGAGTTTCTCCCGGAGCTCCCTGGCTTGCACTTCATTAAGAAGCAGGTCAGAAGCGAATTATAGCAATGAGTGCTTGGAAACCTACCCTTTGCTTGGCTTTTCGGCACGGCTCACATTTGGGCGTGGATTTCGGCATGTTGCATAGAGCTCTATATCGTGTCTGTAAGAGCGTCGAGACGTGCAGGACAAAGAAAGACACAATGTCCCAAAGCCTCGTTATCATTCTGAGATCCGGTAGGTGCCTGAGGCCGAGAATAGCTGCAGCCCCTGCCAGCCGAAAATAAACTGACCAATAGCGCAACCGTCGCAATGTAGGGGGACGGGGGAGGAGTTCCAGCCAAGAAGGACAGCCCCGCGGATGCTATACCTTGATTACGGACGGGAATGTGGCCAATAGCGCAATGAACGCAATGCAGGGTATGAATGGACGTGAGGTTGAGAAAAGCAAAGCCACCTTGAGACACGACTAAAGTACAGCCTATAGCGCAACAGCGCAATGAGAGGCGTCATAGCTCAAAACGCTATCCAGGGCGACCAAGTGTGAATCACCAATGGCGCAATGTTCGTAGCGCAGGGGATGAGTGTCAGTGAGATGAGAAAATTAACTGAGACTCAAGGATGTCTCGGGAACGGCATGTAGTTAATTGAGAGCCAGTCACAACCAAAGTTCAGCTAATGGCGCAACGTTCGCAACATAACGAAAGACGGTCATTGAGATGATGAGTCGAGAAGTAAAAATGTCCTGGACACGTTATCCATGGGTTACCGGCGGTCAGACGGATCAAGGGTCCAGCCAATACCGCAACAACGCAACAGGGGGCGCCACCATTTATCAATCTAACCATGGCAACTAATTGCCATGAACTAATGGCGCAACATTCGCAATGCAAGTCAGAGCCTCTTCGTGATGGCCAACATCACCAGAAGCTCCGGGACTTAATTCCCCGTAGAATCTCTCGCACTTTGTTGCGATGGTTAAAAAGAGGAGCGTTGCCCGGCCTTCTAGTCTTCCCCATCAACTCATATTCTTCGGATCTACAAACTGTCTCACAATTCCCTACAAAGAAATACTTTCCGTCAATGTCTTCTCTTCCACCAGACGTCATTGTAGCCTTGGCTACCAGCATTCCGTCGCTATTGGTCGCCATCCTAGCGCTCTGGGTTGCTTATCTGGGCTTTCGCAACACCCACCACTCTCGCACTGCTCGACACGATCAGGCTGATTGAACATAAGCCCCGCTTGACTCCAGGTTGTCATTGAGACATATGGTGAGTGTCACAACGACGATGTGAACGTGCAAGCTAATGCGAGACTGTAAGATGAGTTCTTGGCGTTCGTCCTTTTTAAATATCTTTACAGATGGAGGCCAGGTGCATAACATGCTCGATGGTGCGTTTTGATACTTCAGTGCGTGGCAGGAATAGCAGAGGCTAAACAAGACGATACTTGTATACTGTTGCAACAAATATTATTCAAAGAAAGCAAGGACGTTGATGGATACAATGGGCCAAGGGTTGTATTGAGTATTTTCTGCGTCCTTGGGGTCATTATTAAAGAGTTAAATAGTCCTTTATAAATTCTTTCCCTGAAAAGATCGAGATCTGAGAGTTACCTACACAGGGTATCAAAGCCACGCAGCACTGCCACATTAAAATTTGCAGCCTCACCAGTGCATTTTCAACCCAAAATGCCAAGTCTCACCTACTGCGTCATTCGTTAAAGTACAGTATTCTGTGCGAGAATCTTACAGCTTGTAATTATTTGTCTTACCTAATTCTGTGTATTTAAGTACCCAGACCCCGTCAGATGATGCCATAATAAGTCTTCTCTCCCGCATCTCATTCTCGCAAATAACCATTCTTCTTTTTATCCTTGCAAAAGGGCATGCTTTGAAGCTCCTGAGTTATAGATTCAACAAACCATCGACTCCAATTCATCCCCCAATTACATCAAGTAGTGGCATCCAACAGCAAAAGCGGTGCACCATATCCCCACAATAGCAGTCGCTTGTGTTAGGGATAGAGCAGAAGATAATGAACCAATACCCGAAATCGAATGTAAGAGGAATCGGAGGAGCAATCGGTGAGGAGGATCGGATAGAAGTCCCTAATGGCGCACAACCCGGAGATAATTCATCCGGCAAAGGATATCAACTGGCTGAGAATGAGGCATTCCAGAAAATGCTGGCAAGTCTTCCGGATGAGCAGCGTGCTATTGTGAATGGTCTGAGCACCAAAAAACTCAACGAGGTGATGCAGCGGTGGCAGAAAAAGCGCGATGAGCAAATGTCGTCCAGAGCTGCGGCACTGAACCAGTCACAACGACCTACAGCTTTCGCCAACAACGAATTGGTCGTGATGGACGCGATGCATGTTCCTACTCAGATCTTTAGCATGCTCAGAGATGGTGGACAGGATATTGTTCAAGAGGGAACATGGGATTGGGGGATGCTCAAGATTTGGATGCAGCAGAATCAGACCCCGCAGGCCTTGCAAGATCAACTGGAGGAGGCCCAATGGAAGCAGTATCAAACACAAGTTCTGCGGTGAGATGGCACAATAACAGCTTTGGGAGCGGAAAACGAGGCAACAGAAGTGGTTTTATAGCTGAAAGGGACTTGAAGTAACATCTATATATACATGTTGAGCAGTACGGACTTTCATTGAGCAAACTAAAGTGCAATATATCAACGATACACAATTCCATCTCGTGGCTCCTCAACCAGATAATGAGAAAATCCACAATAGTCCGTAAGGTCCCAGCCAGATCCTTCCTTCTGTCGCCACATAACACCCCATTGGAGAGGAGACACGGATGCGTCCGGCTGTGGTATGCTATCTGGGTGATGGCAAGCAGCTGCAATCGCCAAGCTGCAACTTGCAGCCACGGGCATCGCAGTGGGTAAGCGCCGCAGTGCTGTGATAATAACCACAGCAGCCATTAATACCGCAATGATAAGGACGAAAATGATAGCTATGGGCGAGTATCCACAAGTGAACAGTTTCCAATCCCTGATTTCTTCAACAGCCACAATGAAGATACTTTGCGACAACATCCAGTGCATCAAGATCGAGACTACTAAAAGGGGGATGCTATAGCGGTATGGGAGCTGGAGGAAGTATCGCGATCGTTGCTCACCTCTTGGGTTAGAAGAAACGCGTAGAGATCTTCTCTTATGGCCATAGTCGCTCCATTCCTTTGCCGCAGCCATACAGGTAAAAAGGCCGTTGTATTGGAAATAGAGAAATGAGAAGATCAGCTGAGGAAGGTTAGATAAGAGGACATTCCAGACGAGACTTTTCTCGCCCTTGCCCTCCCACCCCAATCCCGATATTAATGTTAGCTCGTTCGCACTGCCGAATCCAAGATTCCAAAGAGTCTTGAGGTCTCGAGGACCTGAAAGTACTTTGATACCCCATATCAGTAAAGAACAAGTGAGGCCGAATGCAACTCCGTACCTACAAAGAATTAGCACTGACCAATGATTAGGGTCTAAGGACCTTACATAACAAAACTGAAATTCCATCTTCTCCTGGTGACTGCAACTCCTCGGCGCTTATGCTTTGCGTCCATGGTGCAAGGTCCATCGAATTGACCTACCCGAACCATGCCCGCTGATGCTAGACAGTTTCCACTGGACGTCTCATCCGGGGATATCAAGAATGATTGAATAGCATCCCCGAGAACGAACAACGGCTCTTTTGGTGGCCGTAGCGCTATGACTACTAATATAACTGCTTTAATGAAATTGACTATAAGTATAATCATAGCAATGTAGATGTCGAAGTTCAAACGGCATCTTTGCGTTGCTGGCTGACTGAGGCAATATTTGACGCGGTTGCCCCACGGTCTCCAATCATCAGCCTGACTTTTGACTTGAGGTAACCTGCTTCGACAGGGGGAGCAACCAAGATAGGGACAAACCCAGTTATAATCCGAAGCAGTGGGGAGATCACACCGGACGTTGTGAGATAAGAGATTTCCGGTCCCCGTCTCTACAGATCCGACTGAATCAACAATGAGCAACACGTCGCGTCTCTTTGTTTGGAATGCCACAGCGTACTCGTTGATACACTCCAAAGCGGTAAGATTAGAGATTCGTCCAAGCTCTCCGGCCATCATTTGCTTGACTCTTCTCTGCTCTGTCGGAGAAGGTTTCCTTGGGTAATATCCAGATGATCCCTTCAGTACCCCAAAGTCTTCGTCAACGATGAAGGTATCATAACTCCATGTTGTCAAAGACGAATACACCACTGAGTTGAACCTATTCTATTAGCTCCATGCACGTCTTCAGAGTAAGGAAACTTACAAGAGATGCAAAGGAACTGAAGACATCGCCAGTAATAACCAAAGTAGGACTCTTTTTCGAGAAACTATTCGCAAGTTCCGAAAGCTGAGAATCCCAATATCCACCCACTTCTGGCGTGTATGAGCTTTATCAACATCCGCGCGTGTTGGTGCAGAAAGGCATTGCATGCCATAGTTGCTTGCAGCAAGGAGGACTGAGCCGAAAATGTTGATAATAAGGTGGATCACGACATTTAGTGTACGTGAAGTCGAGCACGATCCCTCGTAGATAATCCTCCGCCTTGTCTTTTCGCCGTGTTCGTAGGTTTCGCTGTTTTCGTTGCCTTTGAAGCTTACGCTCGACCAGATAGTGACGCCAAGATTAATAACAAGGACAACGATGCAGGCGCATGCACCGCCAATGAGGCTAACTTTCCAATTCGCTTTCTTGGAGGAGTCCGAGGTATCATCAAGGTTCTGTCCAACTAAACTGTTGTTCGAAGGATGGATACACTCGCTTTGGACTGGATCAGGTCCTCCCATTGTGGTTGCGTAGGGAGACAATATATTGCATCACAGGCTGGTTATTATTTCTTTGATGTGGGAGTCGACTCCTCTTTTGAAAGAGATTGTCCGACATATATCCCTTCGTTGGTGATTAATTTGCCAAGGCCGTTGGTTAGTGTTGCCAAGAGTATTGGTTGGCTGTGGCTGGTCGAGAATGCCCCATGGCGTTCAGCTGAAAAGAATGGCTTCACAGGGCCAATGAGAGATCATGAGGCTCGTCTAACTGGAATGACAGAGCTTGTGCCTTGACCTTGGCAACATCATTGCTGCGCCTGGTTAATAAGAAAGACAATTTCTAACCCATGGATTGTCTAGAAAGCCTTGCATTAAACTCATACCCAGCCACGAAGTGTCGTATATAAGGTTCAAAATAAGCATAAATTTCTGAACCAACTGTGTTGATACCCGGATAGGTTGTTTGTAGATGCGCCTGTTGGCAGATGTTGAGTAGATACAGTCCTGCAATTCGGTTCAACGCCATTTGTTGAACACATCTCATGGTGGGATGATTCGCCCAGGTCTCCTCTCCATCGAGGCCCAATTTATCCGTTTTCGACAGACAACTCAAATGAATGCAATGAATACTTCTATGTAACTACTACTCTAGCTATTCCGTAATACACATCATTAACATTACGGAGCATCATTGTCGAGTTTGATGTAAGGTTGGGCTATGAGCTGGGTTATTAGCTACCCTAGAGCCCACAATGCCTTTAATGGAGTGGGGCAAGGATGATCTTATAGCCAATCATCAAGTCCAGGCTTCGGGCTGCTGTCTGACCGTGTATACCCAACTATTGCTATTCGGCTACTAGGTTCCGAGCTTGAGTTACAAAAGGGAATTGGTTTTTTACTTTTTTTAAATTCAAAGGGCAATCATACGATCAGTCACATACACAGATAAAAGCTATCCTTTGGAACCTACAATTATGCTGAGCAAATCAAACGGAATTCCGAAGCGCACCTGGAAAATACTAGAAGGATCATCACAGGCATAACCGAAAGGTCCACAGATTGTAGCCGAACTGCCGAAAATCAGGGGATGAGGTGAGTTGAGTGACTAGAAACCCATCCTTTAGAGTTTATGCACGACTGATCATCTTGAAAATGTCATAGCAAAGTCGTATTCTGGTCAAAGCATGGGCAGAACTACCGAAAGTTTATATAGCCGACATTAGAGTAGGTAAGTCAGTACTCCATAGTGGGGAGGAGATCTACCAATACTACTATAAACAAAAGCAAGATGTTTTAGTCTTGAATCTTGAATACGAGCTGAGCTTCAGTGGTTCTATTGGTCTCTATTCTCCGTATTTACTTGGCAAATGTAATTGACTCTAACCACTGCAGCACATCCTGACCAAACTCTTCTGGCTTCTCAAGAAGTGCCCAGTGTCCTCCTTGTCTTACAACACTCTTTACATCAGGCAGTAATCCTGCATCAATTGAACCCTGCAGGGCAGCAGGGCGGCACACAAAGTCCTGCTCTCCCCCCCAGAAAAACGCAGGAACCTTAACAATCTTGGCATCTTCAGAAATGTTCTTGTCTGACATGCTTTGCACATTAAACGTAAAGGCCTTGTACCAGCAGCTTGGAGCATCGAATCCACCCTCTTTGGCATATCTTTCCATAAAGTCTGCCCTGTGCTCAGGTGTAGTAAAGGGTAGAGTTGGCTGCGTACGACCCTCGCTGACAAACTTGCGCATGCCACCGGGAGTGACCCAGTTGTCGAGCCATGTATAAGGATCCCCGAATGCAACGCTGTACACTGACTCGACGTTCTTGGTCATGATAGCTGTAGAGTCCTCGGCGGTGAAAAAATGCCAGTACTCGTAGATACCATAGCCGTATACCTCTTTTGTCGCCTTGTTTACGGCGTCAAGATCAAAGTGGTCTGAGGGCGGGATGTAGGCGACGTTGACCATAACAAGACCATTCACACGAGAAGGGTAAAAGTTGTAAAAGCGTTGACACATCGCACTACCCCAGTCGTGGCCAAGAGAAATGACCTTGTCTAGCTTCTCGGCATCCAAGATCTCAATGGCATCAGCTGCCATGTGCTGCCATGCATACGCTTCCAGGTCGGTAGGTTTAGAAGTGCCGGCATATCCCAGACAATCCAAAGCCACAACTCCATAACCATTTGGGACAAGATAATTGTTGATCAATCCAGCCCAAAGGTTCGCTGAGTCAGGCCAACCATGGAAGAGGATAATAGTCGGCTTGTCAGCCTTGGCAGGCGAGACATAGTAAGTGTAGGTGAAGCCCCGGGAGACAGCCAGGGTCTTTTTCGCAAGGTTTGAGAGAGTCATAGCGTGGTAAATGTGTTGATCAGAAGGGTAAGTTGGTGTTCAGGATGCCATTCTCATAACAGTATATAACGCAGCTCGCGCGGGGCTGTTCGTTTAATTTACGGCCCTTGTGACTATGATCGGCAGAAGCTAGGGGCCGTTGCTACTCTGAGACGATCCGTCGGTTTATGCGTTGCAGCCAAGCGGTGACGCGGTGCGGCACAGCGCCTTATCAAGCTAGGTGAGGGGATGTCTGTGTCGATGGGGTTCGAAGCGTGGAGGCATGGATACCCAAGGACCAAAGACATGTTTGGTACGCTCCCATTGGTAACAGGGTAGGATCAATGCTACGTAGTCATATCACTCACGCCAACTCAGATTTCGGCTGTGGCTTATAACTTCTGTCAAATTTTTTGAGACACGGGAAGTCCTGGGACGGCACGCTGATTTCGTCCAATTCACTCTCTGCCTTCGGAGGCCTAGATAAAGACCGATGTTTAGAGTGCTTTTAGTCTAAACGGCTAAAAGATACAGCCGGTAGGCGCGGGTAACGAAATAAGGGATCCGTAATTAATCTGGATCATGCCAAGATACTCGAGACATCCCGTTGGTTCGCTATTTCTCCAAGACGGAGAAGCCAGGGGTGAAACCCACTGCCAAGGCCATAGACCCTTGCTCCGTAGTTTTCGTAATAAAGCTTACTACATAGCAGTTAACGGCTGAATCGCGCTGACCTTGGCAGTTCTATAGCGCGAACTCTATCCTGTCCATCACTGCCTATTTTGGCAGAGAACTCATAGGACTCCCCACTACGCGTCTTGCTGAAGGATCTTGAGGCCTGAACTAACCTCTTGGCCTTGTTACGAATGCCTAAACTGCGATATTAGGGCATTTTAGTCATTTCTTTGGTTGGGGATTTTCCCCGTACAGTAGAATGAACATTTATGCTTTTCGCTTCATCTTTCCCTGTTTTCGCTTGGTTACTAGACCCATATTGTACGCCTCAGCCTAGCTTCCGATTGGCTACTAGAAGCAGTTCCCCCATAAGCTATACTACTTTAACGATCGTAAAACCAGATCGTCACGATCGTCCACTGCCGGAATAGGAGGCGGAATAATATTCCTTGCTAGAAACATATACAACCTGGAGATCTTTTTCAGCTGACTTTACTTTTTTCTTTCTTCAAATATCAACGATGCACTGAAGCGCTTGTTTGTTTCCCAGCGCTGGTTGTTGAACACGCTTAAGCACCCGACAATACGGAGAACCACAATGCAGACCGTTTATCCAAGGGGCGATGGCATGGCCACGTTCGTCCTGGACGTTATTATGCTGGTAATATGCGTGCCAACAGTAGTCGCCCGCTTTGTGATCCGATCAAGGGCAAACGCATTGGGTATTGATGATTGGCTTATGGGACTTGGGATGGCCATGACAGTTGCTTGGTCGGGTGTTCTTATCTCGTACTGCTTTTCGGGTGGTGGCTATGATCCGACGGACCCAAGACTACCGAAGGGCATTATCTCCCAAGCACTGAAGGTATAATCTCACCATATCGGCATCATCGCCCGACAGTATCTAACAGATTATTAGTTTTACTTCATCTGTCAAAGCGTCTACTGTCCGACCACCATCCCTATCAAAGTCAGCATTTGTGCTGCTCTTATGCGCATCGGCGGCACCGTCCCCGTGTATCGCTGGTCCCTGATCGCAATCATGGTCATCTCTACTGTATCCGGTATTGGAAGTATGATTGGCATTGTCGCATCCTGCAGCCCGCCCTCCGCGTTCTGGGATCCTTCGACTGGCGAGTGCAACGCCTTCGTTAATACCTTCGCGGCCTATTTCATCTCTGCTTGCAGTATCCTTACCGATTTTGCTTTGGCCATTCTACCAGCTTTCATGCTCTGGAAGATTCAGCTTCGACGCTCCATCAAAGTATCCGTGGCCATCATCCTCGGATTTGCTGCCTTGTTAGTTCTTCTCATTCCGATCTTCGAGTCTATTGCGACTAATTCTTCCCAGTGCCTCCTCCGCTACCCTCGTCCGCCTTCGTTACCTTCTTGCCCTTCTCGACACCCAAAACTTCCTTCTTGGCTCCGGAAAGATCGCCGTCTGGACCGTAATCGAACTCGGTATCGGCATCTTCGCTGGCTCTCTTCCCGCTTTGAAGCCCCTCCTACGATACGTCCCCTTCCTCAGTCACCACAACAGCGAAGACAATAGTCACAGATACAAAAAGAGTGGCAGTGGTAACGATCTAGATTTAGTTACCTTTGGTGGAGGGACGTACGGCCAGTCAGCACACAATCCCAGAGCGAAGAAAGTCGCCGAGGACGGAGACAGCCAGGAGCTTATTCTGGATGAAAGAGAGGGAACCCAAGGGATTGGAGTTAGAAAAGAAGTTTCGGTGAGCGTGGAACGACGAACAAGTCAGGATATTGATCTTGAAAGGGAACGATATTACGGAGTGGCTCGCGGCTGATAGTGTTACTGTGTTAAAACTAAAGATTCCTTAAGCTTGGCCTCCCTATTACTGATAAGTAATCCACCAATTCAAAAGTGTCTTGTCCTTCAAGTAGTGCGAATTTAATTTACGAAATAAAAATACATTACCCATTAAATCAGCCTGGCTCAGGGCATCAAACACAATGCTCTCCATTATAATTACCCTTGTTAGTGCGAATGGAGTCGATTTCGATCTACCTGATCTATATAGGGTCTCCTACCCTCATCATCACCATCACGCTCCTCGTCCACTATCTTGTCCACGAGATACATTAACCAAGTACCCTACTATGTTCTGGTACCAGTAGGCCTGGAGACTGAATGTGTAGAGCCTTAGCACGGGAGACAAATGGTTAGTAAGCTATAAATGAATTTAAATAACATATCTTACGTCACCAACGCCTCGTAGAAATCTGCCCATCAAATTGATAAAGTTGGCCGTCATACTCCCATGTTCCGACCTGTTTGTGCTGACCATCAACGCACTGAGTAATAATATTCCTATAACTATCAGCTTAATTCACGAACAAAGGCCAGTACCATACTCAGTAGCGTCCTAGGTAGAGCAGATCTGTTAGTAAGGATCTTGAGCTTTTGCTTAATAACGCACCCAGTAGTCCTTGAATCCCTTCTTACCCCCAGTGTTCTTGCGGCTCAGGGATACATACATTGATGGTGTGCTCTGTATAGCGCGGCCCTGTCTTGTTTGGCCTAGAAAACTGAACACTTTTAACGGCGTGTGTTGTACAGGTCTGCTTTCAGTCGCATCCAATTGCCAAGCTTGGAGACCCCATAATTGCGTGTGCGATTAGACGTTATTATAGCTAGCTTATTGTTCTTAAAATGCCAGAATTTGATGCTTAATTACTATTAGCTAAATCTTAATGTATAGGGTCTGATATGCTAAACTTACCGAAAGTGCAGGTAGATGTCTGGTCTTGGAAAAACTTTGTTAATCTGCCGAGGACTGCGAGTTCAAACTTCAACTTGACGCTGTATACAAAGTATTTAAGGACATTTTGAAGGATTCGAAAGCCCGCATATTGGACGCCTAGAAGAACCAAGTCCATGAAGATAAGAAACACATTCATAAGGATGAGTTCTGTCATCAATCGTTGTTTCCTTTTCTCCTCTGTGTATTTCAGAACCTTAGCCGTTCCCCAGATATAGAGCCCAGATATGATCAACTCTTGGACGCAGAATATGGTGATTTGGATGGGCTCCATAACCTTATATCCGATTTTAACTGTCCTCGGGACTGGAACAATATTAAAGCAGAATGCTAAGACTGTCGTGGGAATGAGAAGAATGACAGCGTTGATAATAATCATTCTCAGAACACTGCTAAGGATACGGGGGCTCTGGAGGACAAGATGAAGACGTGACCACAAGACAAGCGATTGCCCAACGATGAAGGCCCACCATCCGGCAATCGTAATGGCACTTTGAACGAATGTGTGTGGGGTTATGTTAAAGAAGTAGGTCGAGAAGCCAACGGTGGCGACGATGAGGCCAAGACTCGCTACTAAAAGACTCCAGAAATACCATCCAGAGAATTTCCTAAAGGTAATAAAGATCAAAATAATGATTTCCAAGGCATTATATAGGGTAACTGCTATACAGCCAACGAAAAAGAATACTACTGATGGGCTGCTCTCGCTCGCTTGGCTAAAAGTCAACATCATTTAACGCTAAGGAAGGTTGTATTACTGGAGTGGTGATGGATAAGTCCCTGGCTATGGAATTGTTGCGATAGAAGACCTGAACTTAATATAAGTACTAATAGGACGTCTCAGCATGTGATGCGACATATAGCTTCTTGTTTCCCATTCCTTTCTTACTTTATTAAACTGTGCCTAACTATTTACATCTTAGCATGCATTTTCCTCCAATATTAGCCAATTATAGCTTCTCGTTGTGTTCGGTCGGCGAATTCCATCCTATCACACAAATGTTGGAGAGCGCTCTAGAGCCTAGATTGCCAACCATCAGATTAGAGATGCTACCATTAATATCCTTGTCTTCTTATGGGCGATCACGCAACATATAAATCAATTCGACCAATACGGCCAAGTTCAATAATTCAAGAGCTTGCATTCTCAATATCTACCAATAACCGAGAGGCGGGGTAAGCACACCCACCCAAACCAAAGCTGTCGCCCTCCCTCCAGCGACATGTTCAGCAATGGTGCCTAAGGGCACTCCTTCTCTATCCCGGCTCATGAGATCCAAGCAATATCGTGACTTGACTGTCGTCTCTGGGGATACAACATTCGCATTAATGCCAAGAGATCCTCTGATCATAGTTCACAGCCGCACTCCACCCCCCGAATAATCACGGGGACCCTTCGCGGATACAGGCCTTAGGGGTCTGTTTTGTTAAATTCTGGACCCAGTTAGCAGGAAGCCATAAAACAGACCCCTGTGGCCTGGACTCGCTAGTGCCGGCGATGGCCGATAGAGACATATTCGAGACATATCGCGCAGTTGTGGCTGTCACATCATTTCGCAACACACAGCAATTGAGGCGAAAGAATCCAGAAATGAACTGCCTGCCACGTAATTGGGTTGACCCTTCTGACGAAAAATGGCTGAAACACTAAAGAGCCTCGCGAAAATGTTGAGATGAAGATACCATCTGCCTGAGTATTCCCTGCTGATAGCGAAAAGATTGTACAGTCAGTAACATGCAGCAACTCCAACATCCGGGTTTGTCCCATCGGTGGTGACTACTATGTCGATATGTGTGTGTGTCCTGGCGCGAAGGAAACAAATGGCTGGGGATATTTTAGAAAACTAGAATCGATGCACTGGTATAATGTGCCGGATGCGACGGCCCTTAATAAGACGAAAGAGTTTCGACAGAAGTCTGTGATGGTGTCAATCACAGTATCCTCGGAGATAATGGTATAAGCTAGCTTACCAAGCTGAAAGCTGTCCTGAAGCTCTTTCATGTGACATATCGACGGTGCTTAAGTAAGCTTTTCTGTCAAATAGTTCCATAGCAAAATATTTACGATCTATCATATTTTTCTTTTTTGCCAATCTCAACCACAGTTCCACTATCAGCAAGTATTCGCCATGATTCGCCGAGGTGTTCGTTTGTGGAATAATTCAGTACCAGGTCTACCCCATTATAATCCATATCTGCAGAGATTTGCTTCACGAAGTCTGTTGACCGTCGGTCGAAGGTGTGATCATCGCACAGACCAAAATTGGGCTTGAGGAACCCAGGTGGACACCTTAATATTTTGTGTTCGGCTCTCAATGTCAAGAAACCAGCCATTTCAACTCTCAGCCAATTCAGTTCCGCAACATTGGCGAAATGGCTTCTTAACTGCGTCATTAACAGTCCGTGGGACTGGACTGCCATGGGACGAGATGCTAGCTCGGCAACACAAGTTGGCTTGTGAGATCGATCCTCAACTCAAATCTACTGGCATCCGAAAGAAGCGTAGCTTCTTGACTCGTGGAATTTGCGGAATTTGCCGGCCTCCACCAGCGTGACATGCTGTTGATTTGTGAGTGGACAGCCGGGGGTTTAAGGAGACTGCATCAATCAGAATTGCGCAGATCACGAAGCGCCATCTTCATATCATGAAAGCCATTGTTTCCAATGGTGTTCTGATTTTGACGTTCCCTGCTTGTTGTAATCTTCCTCAACGGTTATGGTAGGGAGTACCCGAATTAAAGCGGTTTGACGTTCCAACGATTGGGGACGGAGAATTCCATCGTGCTTACTGTGGCGTGCGCCTTGACATGCTAGGCCAGGTCTAGATGTCATACCTTCACAGTGATGGGCCCTGGCGGTATATTAAGCGCCCGCAGCTTGCTGTTAGCTTGTCGGGAAGCAGTTTTCTGCTATCTTTCGGCTGCTTTGGCTGTGATGTTGAACATATTTGTATACCTATATTAATTAACCTCATGTTCGCCTCGCAGCAGCATCCGTTCTACCGGATATCTTTGTAAATATGGTATCCGGTGGTGTTGTCATGGTACGCAACAATGTCCTGTTTTATGTAAGACAAATACTGATCTTTCTTGGCGATTTCCAGGGCATTGAGTGGTCCTTTCTGACCCTCGCCTATATCGCAGTTGCTAGTCGTATCTACGTTCGACTAGTCATGAGAAAAGCCAGATTATTTTCAGCTGATTACTGGCTTATTCTTGGCTTATTGTCAGTTCAGGGATTACTAATCTGTGATACAATTACTTACACAATGAATGCATTGGATGATTTCACACTAGACAATGTGTCTCTTAGAAAGGTAACCACGCTTGAAACCTGCGGCATTCTAATGACCTCTGATTTCTTTCTTGGATCTCAATAACAGCTATCGTTAATACTAAGCGTTTTGATTTCAGATCCGATTCGCTACAAGTATCCTTTTCGACACGGGCTCATACTTTCCGAAATTCAGCATCATCGCCTTCTATTTTCACATCGTACCAATCACACAACCTAAAATGAGAATTGCACTTTACTTCCTAGTGGGTATCACTGGTTCTTTCGCCATTGTCACTTTCTTCTGTGACTGGTTCTGGTGCGGACCAGACCCTTCTGTTAATTGGTCAGTCACAGTTCGCCAACCACCGTTATCCCATTGCATTACTGACAAGGACGTGTGGCTCCAGGGCAGAGGGTGAACAAAAGTGTTCAACTTTCACGGCCCCGACACTGATGCGGCTCTTGTGGTCCATGTCTTTCATTTCAGAAGTACTGAGTAAGCCTGAGCTATTGCAATGTGCCTCATAATTTATATATGGCTGACTCTGGACCCAACTTACTTAGATATTGTATACCCGATTCCATTACTGGCAGGCCTCAAGATGATGTCACGCCGTAAGAAGGTTGGACTGGCTATCGTTTTCGGACTTGGCGTTATCACAATCGCTGTCAGCCTTAGCAGATTCGTGACTATGGCCTATGTTCATGGTGAAAGTTCTCTTTGTCAGTCATTACCAACCCAATGCGTTTACCATATCTAACAAACTCTTAGATATTTTGATCAATGCTGAGATTACCATCTCTGTCATAGTCGTTGCTCTCACGGCACTCCGACCCCTTCTTCGGAAGCTCACCTCTCTGAAGGGTACAAGTATTTTGACCAGCGAGGAGCGAACTGGTACCCAAACAGGACCCACAAATAAATCCCGAAAACGCAGAACCTTCACTGGGGGTTCTGGCGTCTACTGGCAAGGGACAGGGAAAAGCCATCACAGGCATGCCGAGGCTGTAGGACCAGAAAGTTTAGCAGGCAGCGAGACGGAATTGACAAACATGAATGGGATACTACTGACTCAGCAAGTTATAGTTTCAAGGGAGACTATAGTTGATAGTATATCCGGGCAACTAGAGAGTGGTATCAAGGATTAATTATCAAGAGCATAATAGAGACAGAACTTATCGAATTGCAGATATATATTACTCTATAGAATAAATCCTATGTAACAAATTATTCTCTCCTTTTCCCTTAATAAGACATAATATGAATCTGAGAGTACTACAAACGAAAGGTGCTGCTACGGCCACAAATAAATATGTATTACTACGGGATAGTGACCATTTAAATACTTGAGACCTTGGCTATGATTCTCAGACTGACCAAATTCGTTGTTATTGAGGTCACTTTGATCAGTATCTAACTTAGAACATTGGCTAGATCCAGTCCTTCCCGAGTCAAAGACGCTACCAATACAAGTTGGAGTGTATACTCGGGATGTAACCAAATACTTGGCTTTCTATCATCTACATCATATCTATAAGACCAGAAGGACTATTGAATTATCCTCAGTTGTTGTATTACCTCGGTTCCAAAATAGAAGCCTTTACACGGTCAGATCCGCCAACATTAAACCGATGATATCATTGCATGCTTATTTAAGTAATGATCTACGCAGATAGTGGCCACTGTCTAAGACTACGTATGATCAGGCTTCCAATAATCGACCTAGTTAAAGGAGTTTCAGTCGTGCAAGAACAATGATAAAGTCGACAAACCCTGGGCAGGTAATAGTTATGAATAGTTTTATAGCTGAAACCTCATTTTTCACTTCTATGAAGTCGGGCGGATTCCCCTTCTCAAGATGCATCGCACGATTTTGCTGGCGTGAGAGCGCGATTAACAGCACAGCCAGGACTGCGCCACCCTACAGGGCTGCGCCTCTCAAATTTCCAATTCCTACACAGCAAGGTACTCCGCATTAAAAGCAACATTGAGACCTGCTGTTTGTCTCTCACGCTTCGTGATTATCATAAACTTTAATCTTCAAGCACGATGCCCCAAACCTCCAGTACATCGAGACCACAACTAGGCATTCGCCTTGAAGGCAATCAGTCATATTCTCCAGGCGACACTATTGTAGGATGCGTATACCGGACGACCCATGCCGTCAGCCCAAAGTCAACGGTTACAATTTCTCTTTCTGGGAGAACCAAGTCAAAGATGGTTGTAAGGCGCGGCAATAACAGCTCATCAGTCTATAGAGGGCGGTTCAATTTAATCCCGCGAACTGGTAGCTCGCAAACCATCTTCCAAGGTCCACTCCACATCAGGGGCGACGGCGACGAGGCCGTATGGTCGTTCGCAATTACACTGCCGAAATACGTCATCCCAGAGCATCTGAATGGAGGAAGCCAGGAAGAAAGTTATTTGCCAATTCATAGTAGGGACCATGTCTTGCCCTCGACTTACACTCTTCATACCCCAGGAAGTATAGAAGCTTTCGTTGAGTACTTCTTAGCAGCCACCCTGAGTCTTACCGGTCAAGGCCGCCATGATATGCCCGTCGCCACACTACCTGTCCAGGTTATGGCTTTGAGCATGGATCCTCCAATCGCAGATTTTGCGCTTAGACATGTGTATAATCATCGAAAGGCATCAACCTATCGACTTATTCCGGGAATGGAAGAATCGAAGCTGTCATTTTCTCAAAAGATGAAACAGTCTTTCAATACTTCGAGTGTTCCAGATTTCCATTTTAACTTATTCGTGGACATACCAAAGTTCTTCAGCTGGATAACCCTACGCCAATACCATTCAAACTACACGTCGTTCCAGACTGGAAGCAAACCAGCGAAGTCATTAGAGACGTCCCGCAAAAAGTCATGCTGACCTGGATGAACCTATCTATTACAACAATTACCGAAATTAAATGCGAAGGGACATTCTCACCTCATACCAAGGAAAGAGACTCTACAACTAATCTTTGCGTCATGAATGCGATAAACGCACTTGGAACAACTCTATACATTCCTTTCGACGACGAACCTCCCCTCGATATCGGAGAGCTGATTAACCTACGCCTGGGAAGGTCAACCGCTGGCTTCCCTCGTCAACTCAACTCTGGAAGAAACGTATTTTCTCCCAGTTTCACAACATTCAATATTCGCCACTGGCATAGGCTACATTGGGAGCTGCGTGGTGAGATTATGGGAGAGCGCTTCAACGTTACAGGTGCAGTACCTTTGAAGATATTAGCGCCGAGCGATGAGCTAGGGCAACCAGTCCAAAGTTCGCTAGTTGGTAGTGGTTCAGATATGGATGCGATAGCTGGACCTTCAATGCAACGGAACGAGTCCTGGATTCAGCCTCCAGATGAAGAACAAGCACCTCCTAGTTTCGCTCAAGTCCAGAAAGAAGATTCCAAGGCATCCGCGGCGAAAGAGCCTTTCTTATAGATTATATTAAAAGGAATAGAGACAACATTTTTACATTTGAATAAGAAGAGAACTATAATCACAACCAATGTTTAAAGGAAACATATAATACGAGAGCGACTGTGTTGATACCGTGTAGTATCTCAGCTATAACTTGGAAGGGTTATTCGGAAATTTACTCATTTTAGTCTTTAGGCCATGGACGACAGCATGAACTCGAATTTTTCAGGTTCCCTCCACGTCAACGTTAGTTCTAGGATGGCCTTGTCTCCTCTCTTGAGATGAAAATTTGCGGCATTATTGGCTATTGCTGGCATATGCTTGCCAGGGGCGTCCGTCAGCTCTAAAAATATGGTGGTTAGTTGACGCCCAATCATCTCAGCTACTCTGTATAGAATATACAATCCAGCTGACTCTTTGGGGAGGCTTTTGTCTAGGTCTATCCATTGTTGACCTTGCTTATCAGATCGGCGCTTATTTTGGCTGGAAAATGAACAGCAATCAATCGGTAACCGAGCGGCAACAAACTAGTAATAAAGTGTCGAATAATTTGGCAAAGCAAAAAAAGGAGACGGGGCGAAAATAGACATATTATAGAGTATTAGAGTAAGGAGACGGGAAGCAGTAATATTAGCGGAGGGCTTGTCATAATATGAGACAGATAGAAAAGAATAAAGATTAGTAAAAGCACTCAAAAATAGCTATTAATATAATAATAACCAGAGCTAATTTGTTATTAATAAAAGGGGTTAGAATAATTGGAAAATAGAGATATTTAACATGAATCTCTTTATCTTGAATAAAGAATCAACGACTTGGCTTTATCGAACAAGGATACCAGGAAGACGCCGGGTGAGCATCCTGGGCAGCAATCATATTGCAGATAGTTGTGCGCTAATTGTGGGTCCAGCTACCAGTTGTGAGATCTGACAATCACTCAGAAAGGCGGCTTCCGTCACCTCCTTTCATAGAAAAACAAGGCTCTTCAAATTCCCCCTTTACGCGCTGCTCTTCTATACCTGTCACCAAATCGTGCCCATGGTCTTGGTAAAAGTTCTCTTCCTGGCGGTTCTGGTATGACCAACCGTTGTAACAATAACATAAGTCATATTATGGATGCCAAGTTAACAGAAAACCTGATGTTCGACATCCCGTCACGTTACAACCACTTATGGCAGCGCTAATATCCACTTTTCTGAGGAGTCATATTCAGCTGGATCATGGTGAACAGATAATACTCAACATATGCCTACCTCTGAAGAAGGCAGCAGTTAGATCTATCTCGCTAATTTGGAGATATTGTATAAGGTTGTTCAATAAATAAACAATAGCGTCGCATCAACGGTTTAGTCTACTCGGGATACTCAAGGGGACCTTTGAGAGCGCCAGATATGTACATCTCACGTAAGTTCATTAGAAGTATCGTCCAGACGGTCATTCTGCGATTAACTCTCATCCGAGGGTCGCAAGGTTAGTTACCTACCAATACTTTTGAGCGCACCATAAGCTGCTGCCTTACTCCGTTAGATTTGGGTGCCAACGCAGGTGCCGAATTGGCCCCTTGTCAATCAGGGCACTGACCATTGAAACCTTGCGTGGCTTAATAATTCATTTAGGAGGAATACCCAAAATCATGTTGTAAGATGTCAAAGTAACAGATCCTGGGTTCCTGCTTCTCTGTGGCGTGGAAATTACTTGCTTGAGGTTGCGAACAACTTGTTGGACATCTCAGTCGTAGCATGTACTGAATGAGTAAGCGATTTTAGCTGTGTGACCTTGATCTACTGCGCTGATCGGAAAATGTTACATGAGATTATTCAGCATGTGACGAGATTGGGCCAAAAATTAGTCGCGGTTAGATGGAAGCAACCACCCAGGGTGAGCATCCTAGCAGCGTTTCGCCCGAGTGCTGCAGTCAATGCAGGATGTTTCCATGTCACTGCCTTCATACATTTAATGTTGCTTGAAACGCATCAGAGTGATTCTTTTGTTGAGCTCTTTTTCTTGATCGTATGTCAGGGAGCAGGATCTTGTGTAGATTGGCTTGTCTTCCTGGCTGGTGTATCGGTGTCTTTTCCAGTGTGATAGATAGTCGAAAACTAAGAGTCGCTGGCGAGTACTCGTATTTACGTGGCAACATTAGCGTGCGTCAGCCGGCCAGCGCTAGTACGTATATAGAATTATTTACCGCCACTTTTAAGCCAAGCCAATCCCCCTTGGTCGCATATGCAAGAACAAATTTGGCGACAGCCAATCAAATACATTTACAAACCGTCAGCGGCCAATCGTAATCGGATATGGTACGCCCCATCTTTGATTCAAGCTCGGTAAATAATGGAAAAACGAAGTGCCTTGCTTGGTAGGCAGTAATTTTCAGCCGTCGCCCTCCCCCCTCAGTCTCCGTCATTATCGTCAACATCGTGATTAGCAGCTGACAGCAAACCCTTCCAGCGTCAACATTCACCACATGCACTCATGATGTATTGCAATACAGAGAAAGCTCCAAAGCATACCCAACTCTACTCCGAACCTGCGAGCACTGGAAGATATTATCGCGTTTTCTCGAACGATATCGAGTCAGGACACAAGAAATCAAGGACAGATTGTTTAAATGGCTCACAGCACAATAGCGATACAGCTGAACGGGTGCCTGAAAACCAGCCACAAGACGGACCTTTGAGAGTCCGCCGTTACAAGCGGAGTTACAAAGCCTTTGAAAGCGAAGCAGAGAGTGCTAGCGATGAGAAGAGATCCGCGACCAAGTATCCTAGAAAGTACAAGGAACCGCAAAAAGAACTCGCATGCCCTTTCTTCAAGTATAGCCCAGAAGAGTATAAAGACTTAAAAACGTGCCGGACAACATCATGGTCGAGCCTTGCGCGTGTGAAGTAAGTTTGGTATTTTCAAATCCCCGACATACCCAACCTGCGACACATGCCCGCGTTCTTAGTTCGAGAGCTGACTTATCTACGTCGCAGAGAACATATAAAACGCTGCCATAGTCCGGCTTTAAGCAAAGATCAACTAGATCAACTAAAACAACGTGGGAAATACTCAAGAACAGATGAGGAACAGTGGAAAGAGTTATATTCAACTCTTTTTCCACATGCCAGATCGGTTCCATCACCATGTAAGTATTGAAAATCCAATTTATCAATATTTTAGGACTGGGATACTGGTTCATATTGGTATTAAGCATGCCGGCTCACAAGTGATTCCTTCTTCAGGGCCTTCTACACCTTCTTCAAAGTTTCCTCACTTTGTGGGACACCTACGACAAGAGATGGCCAGCTCGCTTACTCGAAAGCTGGCTGCTGATAATATCAATGAGAGTAGGACTCTCCGCCAACGGATACCGCAAATTGTACAGGATTGCTTGGACTCTGCCATAGAGAGCTATCAACATCCTCAACTAAATGAGGCAGAGTTTATATCGGGATGGAATTCCGACACGCCAAGTCCTCAACAAAATGAGGTAGACTCAATACCGTCATCGAATCCATGCCCATCAACTCCAACGGATTTGTATGGACTAGGACAAAATGACGTCCTCTTGCTTGCCGATATCGACCCTGTATGGCTAGACTTCTCAAAGGAGAGATAGCTACAATAAAAGATCCGTCTCACAAGATTATGCGCAAGAGGTCTTGCAAGCCGGCTTAGCAGGAGTCTGCCTTTCTTTTCTTCTTCTGGTTAACCTTTTCTGATCTGAGATCGATCAAGGTGATACAACCAATGAGGACTATACTAAAAGGAGGCTGTCTCTGCTACTGTGTATTATAGTCCGCTTTGGGCTCTTTATTGTCTCTTTGCATGGCTCATTTCGATAATAAATACCATGGCCTAAATAGGGGTTTAGGAAGAAATTAAAAATGTAATTTTACAAGAGCGTCTTGCAGATTTCATGCACATCACCCGCAGTTCCTGTTGTAAGCGCGAGCTGTTTGTGCTTCCTCATTAGGGTTAGGTTGACGAAGGTCGGTTTCAAGTCTCTCGACTGACAGAAGGAAGGAAGGAATGAAGGAATAATAAAATGTCGAGGAAGAGGGCATACTTTATTTGGGAGCTTCTTTTGCAGGAGAAAGCTGTCTGTTTGGAAGAAAGTTCGGTCGAAAGCTTGGTTATTAATGGAAAATGCTGTACCTTCGGATCGTGCTTAATATAGGTTGGACAGGCTGGTAGACCCGCCGTTTCCCTAACCTCTCCGAGATAATTTCTGGATGTTACAGACAGGTATTACTTATTGTATTAAATTTATAAATACTCAAATACATAAGGCGAAATTAATATAATATATATATATTTTATTTATAGAGCCCTTTAGGCAGTAGCCTACCGGGTGTAATAGATATATAGGACTAGGTAGAGATAGCTTGTCTTTATGCTAAATGCGTTAAAGACAAGCAGTCCATTACCTCAGTTAAGCACTTAATAGTGGGGTATTTATCCCCAAGACGGACACTTCGATAGAGAAAGCGAGAGTATAAGTAGTGCTATTAGTCAATGGCCCTGGTTGTGAATACCTGTCACCAGATCATTTCTGTCAATCCAAGGCAGTTCCAACAGAAGTGACCACAAGAGACACACATGCCAAATAATTCTACCAGGACAGACATCCCTGAGAGGTGAAAATTGCGGATCACACATGCTGTGTCAACAAGTCTGGGTGCTGCTGATTTCCGCGGCAAGATTTACCTTGGCGACTTGACCCGGAGCGTTGAATGTGTTATAAATATCGTGCCAAGTCTTTTCCTGGGCAACGATAACGGCATAGTCGGCAAGAAATAGCGCCGAGATCGTCGGGGCGGGATACTGGCCGACATATCCAAGTGTCGGATTCCACACTGAGTTGTGGAAAAGGTCAACCAGATGCATATAGTCGGGAGTTGACATGTCATTTATGCTGACGGAAAGTCTTATCCCTACAGAGTGCACGGGACGGCGGCATAACACGGCATATAACGTTATTTTAAGACACGGCACGACACGGCACGTATTGAGGCCTTCTACTTGTCTTTCTTTTGTCTGAACTCTTGGGTAAATTTAGTTAGAGTCTCTATCTATACTTTAGTATAAGAACTGCCCGATTGCCCAGGTAGCAGGAACTCTCATTACTATCTATCAGACACAGATCTACAATTTCCTCCCAGAGTCTCTCAATACTTATCTTCTCTTGCCTTACAAGCTCATCAACAAGAACAATGAACAGCTCACCAGCAACGCCACAGCAATCCCAAGGCTTCGCTGCTATGGCTCCGCCGGAGGGTAGCGGAGTTATGCGAGTTGACTCCCTTCCTGAGGTCATGCGGACTGAAGTGGGCTTCTTTTCCCATTTTATTATAGAGGTCGTTCCGAATGCCATCTATCACCAGACATGGAAACAAAAGGACCTTAGAGACCCAGGCTTCCCCCGAGGGGATTATACCCGCAAAAATGCGCGCCACTCAAAGATGCTATAGCGTACTATGCCAGCACTAGCGTGTATCATGTGGAAGACGGTGGTGGTTGGAAGTCTGGCGGCACTCGGGCGTTGTTCCACTCGACCGATTATTCCTACAGTTGGATTCGTGGCCCAAACAAGGCAGTACTCCTTGCCTTTCCTCTGGCTGACTACCGGCGCTACCCCCGTCTTGTCATTGACACGACTCTGCCGGTTCGAGGATTATATTTCCCCCAGCTATTTTCTGAGCCGTACTACCAAGGGCTCTGCCAAGTGTCGCAGGTGCTTTTCTATAAGCACGATGCTATCTATATCCCTTTT
Source organism: Fusarium austroafricanum (assembly GCA_012932025.1). NCBI lineage: Eukaryota > Fungi > Ascomycota > Sordariomycetes > Hypocreales > Nectriaceae > Fusarium > Fusarium austroafricanum. The sequence continues at coordinate 75,264 of JAADJG010000562.1, read as the reverse complement.
ACAGCTGGGAACTTTCAGGAAAATACACAGTGGTACAAATCAATGGCCCTACTCAAGGGCGAACGCCACACCATGTCGGGTGACAAGGGTCTGCACTATTTCGGGGACAAATGCCTTGATATACGTATCGCTGAGCTAATGATCGCTCTCTCTATTGACATGAGAGATATGAATCCTATTGAGTTTCCTTTAGGGATTCCAGCGATTCCAGCGATTCCAGCGATTCCAACCTAGAAGGCCGAGCCACTGAAAATTTATGAGCACCCTGCATTTCAATACATGAACAGCCTGGATGCCAACTCGGTTGGGGGACATGGTGGACCTCCATATCACCAGATATCCCATGCCAATTTCGGCCCTTATCACGCCTGGATGGATGCCCATATCTCTAAGAACGAAGGCATAGAATACGTGTTCAAGCCTGCCGATGAAAACACCCTGCAGGGTATCATCAAGACTCTCGTCGGATCGGCACTGAACTTGATACCTTTCGTGGGGCCGTTAGCCAGTATATCCTGGTTTCTGATTTTCGATGCCATCACTGATCCAGACAAGATGCGAGAACTTGGAAACCTCACTGGTGTTGAGACGGATATACTCAAGATGCAGCTGAAAGAGATTGCTAAGCTTGTCAAGGGCTTGAAGAACCGAAAGGGTCATTGGGACGTGGGGGATGATGACGACATACTGAGGGACTTGGAGAAGAAGGCTGTGGAAGAAGCATTGGTGGAAGAGGATCGAGAGGCCAATGAACATGCCCTGCCAGTAGATCAACCTGCTGGAGCTATTGTATTTGCGACGAATCAGAGAGTTTAAGAGGCGCTCTGTTAAGTTCAGGGTTATAAGCTAGTAGGAAAGGGCTTCGATTTCAAGAAGCGACTCTAATCGCGTGTCTGAAAGTCTTGCCTTTCATAGCATTGTCCTTACTAAGTGCATATTTAATTAAATCATCTTTGTCCTCACCTTTGTATTTATTTTCCATTTTTGTCTTCCAGTTGTTGATAGTTATGTGCATAACCACAGCCAAGCTTCCTACTCTTTCAAGCCCTCCAATCTCTCGAGCTCAGCCTCCGCCTTTTCAGCGCGAGCCAAATAGGAATCACGCAAATCCTCTACCTTCTTGAAAGCTTCCCTACCTACCTTGAGCTGCTTCTCCGTCTCCTCAAGCTGCAACTTGAGAGCAACCACCACAGATCTCTCAACTTCTAAATCACTCAGCAATTGGCTTCGATCAGGTCCCTTGTTCGTCATACTCGGTGCAGTTTTGCGGAAGTTTCGGAGCATGTAGGTTAGGGACCTGGGCAAAGCCTTCCATTGCGGGGGATACTCGAGCTCACCTTCTTCGCACTCCTCGAGACGCCAGAAGGGAGCGAGCGAAATGGCGAATTCCAAGTCAGCATCAGTGATTTTGTCTGCGTGAGGGAGAGGACCGCTGTTTTGGTGTTTGTCGTGGTAGCGACGGATTTGTCGCGCTCGGAGGAGGGTGTTGTCTTGGGATGTAGCCCACTTCATGATATATGCTTGATTTCTGGTGTTAGAGTTGTGTTCCTAGTAATGATAATTATTGTAATGGTTTCTGTAAGTGCTGTTAATCTTAAGAGGTTGGCAGTGAGTGAGTCTATAGTATGGGTTAGAGTTAGTATAAATACTTAGAAATGGCACGTTTGATCGTCCATGGCCCAATCGGATATAACGGCGTGTTCTTCCAAGTTCAGATCCAAGACGCAATGCTTGTTCATCTGAACAAAGAGAACATTAAGGAACCGAACGAGCAGAGAGGAAACACACTGTTCTAATAGCACGCAGTGCTTTTGCTCAGGCTATTACAAGACAACAGAGCATTTTAAGTACAATTACCCGGTGATAAAGAAAGCTGTAAGCATTTCATTCAATGGTTTCTACCTCTTTCTCCCACAAGAGAAGTCCTTTATCTTTTCGGATGAGTGAATGCACGACAATCTATGTTCCGAGAGCGCTACCTGTTCATATCGTTCCAGACAAAGGACTGGCCCGCATTGTGCAGCTTTTCAGCCGTGCGAAGGGCTTAGCCTTTGTTCTAAATCACTACTGAACAGTAAATGCTTATAACCCTTAGAAAGCACGCGCTACAGATCGAACAGTAATTAGCACCGCACCATTCAGTCTTGTCAGATTTAAATACTAAGCGTCTTCATGTAGTTATCGGTCTCATGTCCTTCATCCACAACAGTGAAACCGCCAACACAAAACTTGCTACCTACTGCAACAATTACCATCACTCACTTCGCACACAATTCCGACATATATATTTCACCTATTAACTGCCATTATGGATAAGCACCTGCAGAAAGCCAAGAAGCTGATTGTGCAAGATCGTTTGGACAGCCTAAAACTTCGTCTGGAGGAACTCGGCAAGAGCTTTACGAACCTTCCAACAGACCAGCTCAGCAAACATTCCATCAGTTGTATGAAAGACATCCGAAGTCTTGCATATGAGTGTCTTAATGAAAACATCGATCGACTCGACAGAGCTGAGTATGACAACGAAATGAAAGAAACCCTGGAAAGGATGCGATTCGATGTCGACACAGGGGATTATCGACTACAGCAACCATCAACGGGATGATGACCCGCAGTGTACAATAGAAAGACGTCGTGGTGCTTTCATGGGTCTCAAGTTTAAATTGCCGCCTACCAGGTTGTGTTTGTGGCCGTATAATGCCCATGCGATTTTCGAGGATCTTGCATTTCACTTCAAGAACTGTGTTATCGGGGAGCTTAAGTATCGTGAGAATAACCCCGATAGCTGTTCCAAAGCCCCTGCGATGCTTATTACTTATAGACCTATCTTCAATAGTGTATCTTACGAAAAAGAATCGAAGGAGGCGATCGAATTCTACACCAGTTGTGAGAACGATGCATATCAGGAGTATCTGAGACTTCCGGTCACATGCCATGTTGCCTCAGTCGCTCTATCTCACTATGCAGATATCAAGTTCGATGGGCTTCCTCTTCCATCTGGACTAGCCCTGCAGAGGCTGCGTCGTGACGAGAGCACTAGGGGGTGGCACTCTACGCCCGCCATCCCTGGGTCTGACTTTACCTTTAGAAAGGGTGACGTCGAGGTTCTTACAGCTACTCGCCTTAGACTACGGGAGGAGAATTGGACTTGGGGAAGGGCCCTGAAGAAGCGGGTACCTCCAGCTCATCCTTTGCTCGAGCAGCTGAATCTAAATTTTGATTGTATCATTCCCGAGGAGTTTGGAGTAGTTGTTGCTTGGCGCCACTATGGAAATGAGGCATGGCTTGATCGCTATGGTCACCTTCCAAACAAAGTATCTGCCCGAGTGAGTGGATAGCAGCCTGAACCGCATTATGTCTGTCTGGATCGCTTACAGAAGCTTTCTCAAGTGAGGAGGTAGGACAAGATACTTGAGTGAGTAGATAGATTAGTCAATTCCTAAATAAAGCGTCGGTCGCAATAGTTAACAGAGGAAATTAAAAAGCATTCTTACCCAATTACACTGTAATTGATGTCTGGATATTCATTGAGAGAAAGTCCGGTGAATTAATCCTATGCATATGCGAAAGTGCAACCAGGCATGTCAAAATATCGACTTCCTTCTTTTTTTATGTTTCGAATAAAGAAGCTCGGCTAATACCTCTGGCAGGTTCACGAATGTCCCTTTCTTCGGCATACCTATACTATTGAAGAAAAGGGAGACTACAGAAACGAATTAGGCGTCCATGGACATAGGGGCCCCGCAATAACTCAATAGACGGAGAATCTATTCTGCTTCTCTGATTGTAATGGTCCGTTTCCCTGACATTGTTTGAAGGGTTAGGATATCTTGTTTCTCTTTCCGGAGATTGCATAATATCCTCGTTGTACGAAGCCAGCGTTCCATAGGCAGTGGATTCGAATGGTGCAGAAGTAAGATAGGACATTCTACTTGTCTTGAGTCGGATTTATGTCACTGGCACCAATAAAGAATCTAAGCTTTAATAACATCGACATGAGAATTGCAGATAAGAAACGCGTAAAGACCTAATAGCTTTCGTGCGTATCTATATTCTAGTAATAAAAATACAAAGACTTACCTTTGTCTCTTCACTCAGTCTCCTCTTTATAGGCTACCCAGAAGCTGCAGCCTATTGGTAGAAAAGGTCCTGTCCCACCTCGTATCTATCCATCCCGCTATTGACTGACTACTGAAAATTCATCATCGCGCTCTCAGTAATATGCGGTTCTCGCACGCTTACTACCGGACGCAAATGCATCATCAGTAGCATCCTTGTCGTCAAAATGACGTTTCTTGGCCGTCTGTGTCAGTCCGTGAGGCTCGCCGTTTGACTCTTTGCCAGAAATCTCGAGCGCCGAGATCTTAGTAGTGAGTTCCTCGTCAGTGGGTTCCGGTAAATCTATATCCATACTGGCCAAACTGGTCGCTCCATCACTTCCAGCAGGTGACTGGGACCCATCGCTTTCAGACCCGTCACCTTCAGATCCGTCACTCTCGGACCCATCACCTTCCGACCCATCACTCCAGGTAGGTGACTGCATGCTGGCCTTTGTCTCTCTCCAGTGTTTCCGGTCGAGAGCCTGGCTCGCTCTGACCACTCGCTCAACTCTCTCGACTCTTCACACATCCTCTCAAAATGTTCCGCTTTATATTCATCGAGGCGACTTTGTGCCTCTCGATCTGCCTCCTCGTGTGTCATATTTCTGTCTCCAGAGTACTGGCGTAGCAGAATGTAGTGGAGCGAATATAGTTCCTCGTAGTCGAAGGGCTCGAGAGCTGAGAAACTGCGCTCGATCGTAGCTGGGCTGAATGTAATCAATTCCAAGTCCTTTGGGCGAGATTTTATTTCAACACCAGTTAATTCAGTCAGCTCGCTCTCGATTGTATATTTGAGCTTATTTCGATAGTTATCGTTGAATGTTTCAGTTGCAGGGTTGACATGACTGTTAGGAGATGACAGTTGCATCGCTCCCTCGCTAGTAGTCTCAAGAAACTCGTCAAGCCAGTTCTTCCGTGCTGTATACTCCAACAGGTTGCGTCTCTTTAAGAATTCCCCGTATTTATCGTCTAGGCGATGCACTATCTCTACCTTGCGTCTTCTCTCGTGTTGTTCTTCCTTTTTTCTGATTTCCCATTCGATCTTAGATCGAGGTCTTCTCTTGTGTCGATAATCGTCTAGGTGCAAAGTGCAGTGTAGGTAATATCGGAGTGCCTGACTCAAGAAGTCATCAGGGCCCAGAGTCGTGAGGTTTTGATCGATTGTGTCGCGGCAGAGGTTAACCGGGAGGTGATCCTCAATATATCTATCAGAAGCATACCCATTGAATATGTTCTCCAGCGATCTCTGCAGTGAGTATTTAAGCTGTTCGCGGTACATGGGATCCATTTTCAGTAATTCTCGGTTTAGTAATAACTCTGTACAGTTGATGGTTTGTTGATGATGGTTGGTAGCTGTTTGAGTTTGTAAGGATAAGTTGAGTATTTATATCTTAAGGTGAGCTATATGTTAAATATAGTTTCATCAGTCCATGGCGTCACTCCATAAAAACAACACAATTGCTTTGTCAATCTTCTCAGAAAGGTAATTATTTTCGTACAGCAATGAATTCATTCTTTCTTGTCAAGATGTTTGTCTTGATGTTATGTTCTGGTAAGTCTGTTTCTCAGTACATCGCTTCTGTTCTGCTTTCTTTGTTTGTGTTGCTTTGTCTAAGTGAAATGAATACAAACTGTTTAGTCAGACTGCAAGGATTCTATATGTGGTAAAGCCAGTCTACAGTCGCAAGATGTCGCCTCTGTTCTGTGTCTCAATAGTCACTTTAGACGTCATAGAGCTTACTCAGGCAGCCAAGGCCCAGGGAGGGCCCGTGCATAAGTTGACTTAGTATCTCCATATTGGTGGAAAGCAACTCGGATTGCAGGGAAGTATATTCCAACTTAATAGAACTCTACTGAAGTAATGGGCTTCCAGATTCAATAAGAAACTCCCCTTCTGGATAGTTTATAACAGAGTCTGTATTTAGTCGCACCTGAAGAACGTATGTTATTTCTATACTAGAGATACAGCAATTGACTTTAGATACCATCCATAGAAATATAGCTGTTTAGTTGGGTGTAAACTCGATTGCAGATGGTCTGAAGCCCAGGATAATACCCTCACAACCTGGTGGAGTTGAGCGTTCCCACCTAGTAATATGGACACTTGTCAGCCTATAGCCTGGTGGCGCAGCATGGTTACCGTATGATCCATGCCTTGCATTGCCGTTTTCTAAAGCCTTATCCTTATTATTCCAGAATCTGAGCTTTCCGAGTTTTTGCCCGTACCAAACACTAACCCAATAGAAGTATTCGTCCTTCGCGAGGTCAAGTTGTTTAGGCCTTCCCCCAGTCGTCGATCCATAGGCATCACCCCAGGAGTTTCCGTACCTCATCTGCAATCCATCAATGTCATCCCCTCCCCTCACGTATGCGGAAGTAATGGGAGGTCCACGGTCGGTGATAGGAGGTTCACTCGACTCAGTCCATGCAGCATGGGCCGTGTACCGACCGAACGGGCCAAAGTAGATCTCGCGGTCCAATCTTTTCAAGACAGACTCAGGCATCTTGTCTCCCGCCAGGTATGGCCAATATTCGGCGTAGTTGAGTACATTCATGACCATGCCAGAATCGTAATCTGCGTAGGCCCTGAGTGTGGCTGCAGCTTGGCTTCCTCTGTTATCGTAGTCGTTAAGCTCCGCACGGTAAGGCTTAACTTGTCCGCGCCCTATATGATAGACCTTGTAGGCGTAGGTTGCATAGTCTAGATCGTCGTAACTGTCACCCCCGGCGTATCCTGACGCAGGAGCAGAAAGGTCGGAATATGCGTCCTTCCAAGTATCGACTATCTCAGTTGGCATTTCCAGGTCGATGGCTGTGGCAATGGCTCCTTTGAGAAGATGGTTCTGTTCCGACACGATGTCGGCTGCCTGCCCAAGGACACCCTTGGGCGTCGTCTTCTTCTTAAACTCGGCACGCATGGTGTTGACATTCTTTTCCGAGTAGCCCCAGGCTATGCCATGTCTGATTCCATCAGATAATAGCATGAGGTGGATGTTGGCTGCAAGAGCAAACAAAGGAAGAGAAGGCACTGCAAAGCGTTCGACCCGAAACTCGGGAATGGCAGCCCTTACCACGCTTAAAAAAGCGATGTGAGTCGTTTTGAGCGTGTCTCTTGCTCTAATCCTTTCCTCGCCCGACGAATCCTTGAAATCTTCCCAGATCTGTTGGTAGTTTTCCATATTATCTTGGAGACCTCGAATCTTCTTCCTCAGAATTTCCATCTGAGTTTCAGAGATCTTGGAATCAATGAGTGCCTCAATGCGCTCCCGCAGCTTCTCCCAGATCTTCTCAATTGAATTCGGATGGAAGAGCAAACCACCCACCAGGGTGGTAAGGGCGCTGAGGCTACTTCCAATGACAGGAATGAGTTCACAGCCCAAAGCCAAGACGGAGCAGACATATTGTCCAACCTCGTCGGGGTCAGTGACCCCCAGCTTTTGACCACCGTCGGCGGCTTTGAGCAACTTGGTGGTCAAATCGTTGAGGAACTTCTCACTAATTTTAATACCCATTTTTGGGATATCGACTGGTAGATAAGGAGACAAATTGCAAGGAAGATTATGAAAATAAGCAGAGTCTTGAGGGTGATGGCTGAATGGCTTGAGAGGTTTCTTCCAATTATTGAAGTAATTCTGTCAGACTTATATACTTATCGATCCTTTATGCTGTACCAGGGATACTCATTGCATCTTTCCATAGCTAGAAAAGCGCAAGAGTTGCGTAATGGCTGAAGCTAACGATATAGCTTCAGGTTAGCTATTGCCTAAACTAACCATCTTGGAAATCCGGTGGAGCTGGCCTCTTACTGTGCCTCTTCCTATTGGGCTGTAACCTTAGCGTGCGGAGAATGTGACGTACGACGGCACGGCGCGACACGGCTCGCCATTAGTATAAGTGGAATAGATCCTTCTTCAGCTGCTATACTACATGCATATCCCTACCTCTTAAAGATGGTAATTTTACAACAGGTAAATGACTGACGTTGACTTTCCCGACGATCGAGATCTTTCCAAGCAATATGCCGCAGTTCTGATTCAGATTCGAACTTTGGGATGACGTCGACGACGATCCTTTGCCCTCGGAAGTCTCTACAACACTCAAGATCCTTGGAAACTTCCTGTTATTACTGGATCGTTGGCTGAGGGATTTTCGGAGTGGGCTTCTGTATGGACAAGCTCGCAGGCGGCACAAGTGTCTAAATACTAGGCAGTATGAGAGGCTGACAGTGATGACCCTGGTATCACTGATCTTGTGCCAGTTGGACCTGACGCATGCAGCACTCCAAGAACCAAAATTACTGGGACCTCTGCTGCAAATGAGGATAAAGATAAGGACGAAGAGAAAGGAGATAATAAGAAAGATAATAAACCGGAGGCTGTGGATAGTTCCTCGGCCTCACGTGTGACAGGCTCTTTAGTGGTTGCTTTGATGGCTGTTAGTGTACTGGTTACAGGATTATGGTAAGCAGAATTTGACTTTAGTTCAAGCATCTTGCTCAGTCTAACTTGGGCAATAGACTACTAATAAATCTTCCACGCCAGACTCTCTTCGATACAGCTGATATTAACTTGCAGGCTTGAATGCTAAGTAAACGCCATTTGCATTTACATATCCTAAAGCTATCTCTTCGGTCCAGGGTTTGTCGTCTTTGGATTCAATAGAAACAAACTCCTGAGCGAACCGCGCCATGACTAGTAGAGATTCGGTGATAGCATATTGCTGGCCGAGATAAATACGTGGCCCCCCATTGAAAGGCAAAAAGAACTATCAATATTACTATTATGTAACTATCGTGCCAATCTTGCCATTAAGCTTTAACTTATCCATGAAGGCTTGAGAGACACCCATCTCTCGGGACGAAACCCCTTAGCATCCTCCCCGTAAAGGTCCTTGCGTCGGTGCATGGCATAGACAGTATAGTTCACCATTAAACCTTTTGGAACTTGGATAGGTTGATCCCGTTCGGCCCGCCACCACGAGGTAGAATCGTGTCACGATACGCCATTCATCCATTACTAGGAAGTGGAGGATGAAGCCGTAATGATAAAGGGATATAGTCAGCGAGGATTGCAACTAGCATGCAGTCTTACATTCATTAATACAATGTTTAGCGTATTTGAGACCCCGAAGCTGCTTATATGTCGGCAGATCCTTGTCTAGGTGTTCCATTTCCGCTCGTGAAACAGCTCTACTTCTAGACTCTCTTTCTATTTCTGTGGCTCAGGGGCATGAAGAGCGGGAAAAATTAAGTAGAGTGCTAGATCAGATATTTAATACAAGCGACAGAGAGATTTTGCTTTTGAGATCGGAATTAGATAATTGTTGCAGTCTCACTCTCCTCATGCTAAATCACATTCTTACTAACAGCGTACTAGAAGACCGACAGGTCCACGGCCGATGATCGGCGTGTGCGTCTCCGATCCAGCAATACGCCGTGCAATATGAACATGAATACATAGGGTTCATATTGCCAAAGACGGCATCGAGACATAACTCAAAGACGTGCATTCCAAAAGGCCTATAAATTTCGTACATCGACGGGTAGAGGCGAAGCTCTTCACATCCATAGTTATCATATAAGAAGCTGCGTCCAGTTTGGTACCCCGCAATCCTGAGACCGCCATATAATCTTTACTTGCCCTTAACTTTAGCTTAAACAAGCCACAGACTAATAATCAGGTTGTGGCTTACGAGAGAAGCCAGTGCGGTATTAACCGAGTCCCGCTTTATTCGCATTCTATGGACTAATCATTAAGGAGGGGGAAAGGGCAGCATTCACACCAGTATTCCCATAGTAATTCAGGGCGCTATTTTGTTTGTGTAACACCTCTAGCGGGCGGACTTATTGCCCAAATACATCATCCTCCGTCGTGAGACGGAGGAATGTAAAGGCTATGCAAGAACGTTATGAGTAAATATTAATTCTAGTTATACTGAGGAGCAGTATTCCATGCTCGATCGTCTTATGCGTGCTGTCTAATAACAGTATGCTGGGGACTAAAGAATTAGGACGAACTAATAAAATAAGGTGATACGGCTATGTAGGCCGAACTATGTCTGCATCCGAAGCGTTCCTTGTCTTGCTGATTAGCGAGCGGGTGCATGGGGCTTTGTATTCTAGACCTTTTGTCGCGTAGCTGCGATATAACAGGAGAGTGAGAAGTACATCTATGATTACAGGTAGACCTATGGCTTCTGCCCCCCTCTTGTCTCTGCATGCGTGCTAAGGCTTTAGCAGGTCGCTGCTAGTTCTGGAATGCAACAAGTAAGCTATGAAGCACTGAGCATTAACCTGTGGACCCTACATTCTAATAGAGCACAGAAAGGGTGTCTGGTAGCGGTGAACGGGCTCACCGACCCTCTGTATCGCGCCCGGTTTACCTGAGTCACAGCTCGCTCGCTGCTTAACGCCTGTTGCTGAGCACGCAGGAGATCAGCACTTGGCAACCTTCCACCATGACGGCTTTCGTCTTCTCACCGCCAGCCTCACATCCTTTCGGTCCCAAATGCTAAGATTTCAATCACATGCTTCACCCTATATGATACTGACTCGCGCCACACAATACGCCAAAAGTTAAGGGTGTAGGCGTCAGCTTGAGGAAGGCTTCGGGGAATTTACCCGTGACAGGTTGTTAGGCCGTATGACCAAGACGTTCTGATCTGCTGGTGACTGCGATATAGATACTCTGTAAGAAAATATGCTTACCTCAGACACATGTAACTTAGGCCATTTAATCACCCCTTCGACCCCCACAGCATTGCTTTACAATAGGCCTATTTACCGATGGAAAGAACTTCGTCCCCACTTCTCCATATCATACGCCCCTCCAATACACCTCAGGCACATGATGTTGAGCCGCACTGGGCAGCACTTCTGCCTTCTGGGTTCATTACACCTCTTGTCTCTTTTTCTTACAGGGTTTTTCCTTATCTTATCCTTTTAGAGATAAGCATTCCCCGAGATCAAACGCCTCTTCATGACTCATACCACCCGCAATGCAACGGAAGGCTGTTTTATGGGGAGCACAGACCCCGCCTACAGATTGGAGCCTCCATCTCCTTCGTCTCTTACCATAGCCCTTATATCCCAGCATATAAGCAGACTATTGACTGTCATAGCAACGTCACTCTGTATCAAAGGTGCGCTTCGGCTGGCGCTGATTGTTACTCATGCACCAAAGCCGTCCCCATGTCCGTCGGCATATAAGACCATGTATTCTCGCCCATCTCGCCCACTCATTGCTAGGCCATGGAGACACACTAACCCAAACCTCTACTCAACCAACTACAACCACTTTCACGATGTCAATGTTCATGTCGCTACCCCACTCCGCAGCAGCTCCTCCTCGCAGATGCTACTCAAGTCCCAGTAGTACATCTGCTAACCCTGATGAGGATTGGACCAAGATCTCTGACATTGCTGAGCGCCGACGGATACAGAACCGCATTGCTCAGCGTAACTACCGTACGTTCTCTCCGCTGACTCTAAGAGGCTAACTTCCACCGGACTTGGCTCCTGAGGATTCCAAAGCTGATTCCCAACCATTACTGACATAAACGCTTGCTTCTAGGCAAGAAACTCAAACGACGCCTCGAGGACCTTCAGCGCCGTGCTAGCTCTGCTGACCCTTCTGAGCCCGATAATCAGGTCCAGGATACCACCGAGTCAAAGCGATCCTTCGAGTCCCAGAAGTCACAGCCCGCTACCTCCACCAAGCCAGTCATCTCTCAGAGCCAGTTCATTCCTCCTGGGAATCCGACTGACAATCTCTTCTTCACCGGAAGCCCCGACAACCAGTCTCGCTCATACAGCTTTTCCCAGTTCACATACTCAACAAATCCGGCTCCTAATAATAGCTTTATCACTCCCTTCGATTCCCCTGAGACCTATCCAGCTATAGCTACTACTGACGCTCAGCCTAATTACCTAAATACTTCCGTCACGCCTATAATACCTTCCCCCAGAATGCTATTTAGTAATATGACTGAGCAGGAGTCATACACCAGCGACACTGAGCTGACCCCTTATACGACTTATGGCTATATGTCGCCCGTGGCCTTTAACGCTCCAAGCCCCTACGACCAGTCTAACCCTCATGTGAGTTGTGCCACTCAACGCCCCCAAGGGTAACTCGAGACCCTTATATCTGATAGGGTTTATAGACTCCTCCGCTCTCGACATTGTTGGATAATTCAGCCACCTATTTCAAGGCCGAATAGGCACATCCTGGCGCGTAACGGATGGGGCAGCAGACGTACGCGAAAGCTTGACAGAGATAAAAGAGGGCGCTGTGTCGGGGGCAGACAGCCCAATATATTGCATCCGTCGAGTGGTAAATTAAAGCACAAGTTCAATAGCGAAGAAAATAAGGCTCTCGCCGATTTATTGTTCCGAACTCTACTTAATATTAAAAGTCTGAAATTTTAAAACGTAATGTTAATTGCTAGACTAAGAAATATTCCTAAAGTATATATAGCATATAAAAATTAAAATTTTATATTAAATAAACTAATACTATTAATAATAAAAAGTAAAAAATATAAATAAAAATAATTTTAGTTCTGGGCAGTCCTAGAGGTTAAACTCTAGGACTGGTAACTTATATTAAATTAAAGGGGTTATGTACTTATAAAAAGCATATTACCTACTTCCCCTCTTTTTTCCAACTTGCATCAATGTTTTTGTTTCTTGCTCCATCCTCTTAACTTGTTTTAATTTATCCTGAAGGGCCCTAACTATAGCCGGCGGCAGATCACAATTAACAGCAGAGCCAGCCCTTCCAGCATCTATGCTATCTTTGTCCTTTCACGTTTTTCCCGATCTGCCTGTCGAGCTGCGGCTAAAAATCTGGCGCTCCTCTTTTGTTCCCCGCTGCGTCGAACTTCACGCCCGCAGATCGCATTACGCCGATGACTTCCAACATGGAGGTGTGCCAAAATGGCAAAGCCGTTGTAGCAATCCTGTTGCGCTGTCAGTAAATTCCGAGGCGAGATCTGCCGCATTGGAATTTTATCCCGTCAGGTTCCCCCTTGCAACTACGGCGCCATATGAACATGCTGGCGATAGTATAAACGACTTGAATCGTGTATTGTACATCAATCCTGCGGTTGATACCGTCGTTGTACTCGGCGATCTGGACTATAGCAGAATGTCGCAATTACTATCTGGCTCGCGTTTTCGTGATCCGGAAGGAAAAGGTTTGCAGAGATTGGCTGTCAGCGCCAGCTGGACGTATCATCAAGGAGCTGGCGACACGATCAGAATGCTTATCAAACACATGTTCCCCGAGCTGGTTGAGCTAACTGTGTTTATGTATGCTGAAAAAATGCCCCCTGCCGATTGGGCTGGTGGTGTATGCGCGCTGGAGGATTGTAGCCAGACAGACTACTATAAGCGGTATGCAATGGGAAGAGGCCAACAGATGAGGGATGGTGATAAATGGATGGTGATTGGGAAGAAAGAGTTGAGAGTGATGGAGCTTACTTTTCGACATGGATGGTAATGGAATTGTTTTCTAACACAACAGAGTTTGTATTACTTGTCAGAGGTAGACAATTCATTTACCAAGAACATATGTGCACTCAACAATCCTGCCTCTGCACAATATAAATGTTTGACTGGCCTATGAGCACGGGGCTTGGCCGTGTTGTGACTGGTGACTTGACCGCTCAGTACTGGAAGAGCCCTTCTGACTTCATCGTTATTAAATCTATAATAACACAATAGACGCCACATCGCTATCTCCTTTTGCCGCAGGATCTTTATCCACGGAGCCTACAATGAGGTTAAAGTCCGAGGCACCCATTGCTAAGGCAGTGTCAAAGTTTTTACTACGTTTTTACAAATGTTGCATGTCAAATATATATATTAATATAAACTTTTTTTAAATATCCTACATTAGCCTTTAAGCTTGTAAATGCTAGGTTACCTCGATGTTATAACTGTCCACTCTGCACTCTAGGCTGCCAGTAAGATCTTTATGTAAGTACCTAGTCAATCTAACTGTTGTTTTATAGCGTATGGTAGAGTCCGGAATTACCATAATGCTGTTAAATCGTGCAGCAGCAGGGATAATCGGCAATAACGAGGCTGTCATCTCCATTGGACTCATAACGCCAGCCTTTAGTTCATATCCCTCATATATATGGCCTTCCTCAAGCTCCATTACTCGGCTGACGATAGCTGATGCTAGTTGGCCATCCCATGCTCCTTCGACATGGGGTGATTTCGCCAATAGATCGATGGCTATTCGACGTAGGTTTGGATCGCGACATCGAAGAGACGTATAGTACAGCGGTGGAATGTAACCCATATCGGCAGTAAAGCTGTTTTTGTGATGAATCTGTCCAAATTTGGCGTTTGCTTCTGCCCAAAGATTCCAAACTTGCTGCAATAAGCTTGCAAAATCGGGCATATACCTGTCATAAATCATCTCGTCCTTGCCTCGCAGACAGGTTGCCACCATGATCTTGATCATAGTGTGATATATGCGCAATACCGCCATTCCAAACCTCGTTTGGATGTCTCCACTGACGTCAGAGTCTCCTTGGAAAGGGCTTGACTGGAATGCATCCATCCAATGGTCGAGTGACGACTCAAGACTTCTTCTCCTCCTGCGGAGACTAGAGGTGATTTTCATGCCCTCGACTGTCAGGGAGTCCGCTTGATCTGATAGCCTCAGTACTCCGTTAATCAACAAGTCAAGATGTTGCCGGGCTTCAGCAACTGTACTGAAGTTTGAGCCAGTACAATGCCTGGATGCTTCTTTTCTATGATCTTTACCCAACTCATAGAGAAAGTTCGCGCCTTGTCCAAAAAGCGCAGACTGGACGTTCAATCGCGTAAACGCTTCGACTATACAATCATCCGAAGTCTCTGGACGCTGCGATAGAGTTATAATGTTTCTGGTCGAGGCGGCTGGCTGACCCGTAGTCAGATTTTGCAGATGTTTGAGTAGTCGCAAACCGTTTTGTAGATGAACGTCACTCGTGTTGCGCGAGCCTTTCATGAGCTCTAAGCAGATGAAAAGCATACAGGCTATGAGAGTAACACGGATAGCGTACTTGGTGTCGCATTTGAGATGTTGGCATAAATCAGAAATGGCTTGATTGTAAGCTTTCAGACTCAGCCTTTCATTCCCTATTTGATATGCGGCAAGCGCGACAACAGAGTGCAACACGGCTGGCTCCTGGACGCTAGCTTGCAATACAAGTTTATTCCAAAAGCCAGATTTAAAAATACCCGGGATCTTGCTTTTCAAGTAGCTTTGGAAGTGATTGAATGCTTCGTTTTGCTGTTGACTTGAGAGGGCGGGGAATAAGGACAAGGGAAAAAGCGACACGGAGATGTGCGAGGGGTCATGGTAAAGGAGGGTAGCCGTGTTGGTGTGACCGCCACCCCAGATACCATAGCCCTCACAGCTGCGGCCAGTAGAAAGACACTTTTTGCATTCTGGCTTAGCCTCGTCACATTTTATGCGTCGCTTTCTGAACGTCGCATCAAACAACATTAGCACCTCCAGAGAAAGTCAAGCAAAAGGTGCCGTAGGAACGAACCTGCATGTTGTGCAGCCAGTCCTCGCTCTGCGTCGCGATGTTTCGGTAGCTCTTGCGTAAATCTTCTCCATAGTTTCGATAACTTTCAATATCAAGATTAAAGTGGTATCCTGACCAATTGTTCGTGTCGGGTATGGAACCGGAGTTATCGAGTTAACAGCGAGTGCTGACTCGTAATCTAATGCCTTGCTGACAAAGTGAAGACCCACCAGACCAGGTGTTGTCAATTGCTAAATCTGACCAATGAGATGCTCCTTTTGCCGAGTAGACAAATCACCAGAGCCATGGACGATACAGTATCGAACAAAATGTGGAGCATCTATGCATCCTGGGCTATCCCTTACAACGCCTTCATAAAGATGAGAAACCCGAACACACGCCTAAGCCAATAAGACGATTCAATTGCCGAGCTGGCTGACAATTGAGCAAACCATGGTCAAAGACTAGCTGCAAGGTCTATGTTTTTCATAAGCGGCGTGAACGACATGACTACCCGGCCCATCTCCAAGTACATGTATATAAGCTAGGAATCCATTCATATTAGGCGTGTAAAATCTCTCCAAGTAGAACAGCGCAACTACCTCTCTCGATTATCACTCTAGCCTGCAAACACCAATCTTTCCTTACTACACAACAAAATGTCTGGGACGGTTTTCATTACAGGCGCCAACGCTGGCGTAGGCATCGCTACCACCACAATTTTCTTATCCAAGGGTTGGAACGTGGCCGCCACAGCTCGCAATCCTAACTCGGCCGCCGACTTGAAGGAACTGCAAAAGAAGTTTCCCAATCAACTTTTAATCCAGGAGCTTGACCTCGATCAGCATGAAAGTATCCCTTTGGCAATCAAAGGGGCTATTTCCAAATTTGGTAGGGTCGATGTACTCGTCAACAACGCTGGGTTCGGGTTATTCGTACCCTTGGAACTACTGGACATGAATACGGTTCAGAAGCAGTTTGAGGCCAACGTATTTGGTAAGCAGCAAGCTCCATACTTCCAAAAGATAATTTATTAATTAAGATGCAGGCCCGATGAGGTTGACCAAGGCTATTCTTCCTCATTTTCACACCGCGCCCAGGTCTCGTCTCCCCCGCATCATCAATATCAGCTCTGGAGCGGGCTGGATTGGCTTCCCCTTGGCTTCTGCTTATACAGCTTCCAAAGGCGCCCTTGAACTACTGAGCGAGTCCCTCCGATTTGAACTTGCCGCTTTTGACCCTCCGGTCTTGGTCAAAGTAGTCGTTCCCGATGGAGGAATCTCAAATACCAACTTTATGACCGCATCCGGGAGCATGTTGCCTGATGTGGATAGAGCAATGGATATGACGGATAAGGTCAAGAATACCTACAAGGCTTACATGGCCACCGTGTTCGAGAGCTTTACCACTATGAGCGCGAACAACATGGAAGCTATCGAAGTTGCCAACCGTATTGTCGAAGCAGCTACCGATGACAAACCTGATCGACTCAGATACTTCATCGGACCAGGTCAGAAGCCATCTATTCTGCTTACCAAGAGGTTGGCCGGGCCAGAGAAGGAAGGAGATACGCCTGACGACATTGATGACAGCTTTATCAGGCTTTCCAGCCAGATCCTCTCAGGAGGTACCCTGCACTAGTAATCCACATGCCAACACAGTGAGTGGAGCCAGAAGACAGACGAATAAGATGAGATATACAAGTAATGCCAATCCATTATTATGGTGGAGGCTCGTCCACTATCTTTCGTGAGATACCAAGACTAATGGCCTTATTACCACTTAAGCTGGCCTGTGTAGTGCGTGCTGCCTGAAGCGCGTAACTTAGTGATGGTGAGAATTATAAATGTCTAATCGGTAGCGTTGCTTGAAATTAAATTCTCTTAATACCTCCGTTCTCCCAACAGTATTAAGAGCAAGACGGAGGCAATCTTGTAGCACTAAATCATGACTTGTGAGAAAGACTAACTTAAAATTCTCATCCAACTAAAGATCGCCTATCCTGCTATCGTGTTAAATGAGGAAGCGCCCGCGATTGCAATTTTCTACCCTTGTTGTAGGTTAGTTGGATTTGATTGTGGCTAAAACCCCCACAAGCGATAGCTGCGATATTAGCCTAATTGGCCTTAAGATGCCGTGTTGTTAGCTGACGCGGAGTCTCCTTGTGAGCTAATTACCTTCCTATTGTGGCATTGTAGGATCGCGGGAGCTGAAGTGTCTCACGGGTCTTGCTTCGTAAAAGGTTTACATAGCAAATAGAAACTTCACATGAAAGACGCAGTTAAATTACTAAATGTTGTTTTATTTTCTTCCAGCTATATATCTGCATTCGTCTTAGCAGTTATACGAGACTCAAGGACTTTCTGCCCGAGAAACTATAAACCTCAACTCTACATATCCTGGGATTACCGGGCAGATTATAGCCTTCCTATTACTTACTGCAGCCTTTGTTTCAATAATCGGCGTATCTTCTAATTGCAGTATATTTCTTGTTTGTTTACACAATAGCTATTACTGGGACATTCCGGACCCTGGAAGATGTAGCATACACTTTATTCAGGCGCAATATTTCTAAGTAGACCCAATCATGCCTAGAAAGCAACGTCTTTGAGAGTGGCATTAAATGCTCTGGAGAACTCTTCGCTTTCCTTGGTAGGATTGCAGAGTGTATCTGTTAAGTTGCCAGACAGGAATTCTGTGCCAATGTCCGTGGTAAAGTCAAAGAGCAGCTCCTGTAGATTGAAAGTTGTATCAAGAGGAGTCTTTGACAAAAGAATCGCGACGTGTTTACTTGTCAGTTCAAGGTCGGCTACTTGATTGCGAGCAAAGGTTGGCCACATCAAAGCATGCGAGTGCGCCCATTTTTCACCACCAGAAGTAAACATGCCTCCACCCGTGACGGGGCTGAACAAAGGAGCGCGGAAGGCCAAGCCATAGTGCTTAAAATTCACTGCAAGAAGCGTCTTAATTTTTTCGGGATCGATGGTAAAGATAGTCTGCTGACTACCACGCTCGACTAGGAACGTTGTACCAGCTGTCCTGTACCGGTCATTGGCAGACTTCTCTAAGAGCCTTTTCTCGTTGAAAGCCCTTATGAGCTTCAATAAGAAGTCGACACCAAAGGAGGGATCTTTTAGTGGGTGACGACGTGCAACTGGAGAGCAGCCGTGTTCGGCACGAAACCTGTGCCTTGCTCGATTTGTAGCAATTCGAGCTACAATAGCTTGGACAGTGTAGATTGCAAAAAGGCTAGCTGCGACTTTCCATGGGAGCAAAGAACTATGTCTCTTCAGATTTCGTGAGTTTTCAAGCAATTTAAACATTGTGACTTTGAAAGAGTATATTGTAGGAGAAAGTCGTAGCTCCCGAGATTTAGCTTTCGAGTAGGGTGTTAAATAAGTAGAAAGTTGGCTGATATTAAATAAACCGAAATTATTTATAGAAAGACAATCGATGATTTAACAATACCCGACATCAGCATCAGAGAGTTTCGGACCTTGTGAATGCCCATGCAGATTGACAAAAAGCGCCCGGACGAGCCGGATAAGTACAATGATATAATGCATTATAGTTACTTTTGCTAACACGAAGCGAAAAGGCCAACATAATATTATTAAGTTGGTAGACAGACGGAGATAATATTGGGCCGCTTTGAATGGGATGGGAGGAGATTGGTCACTGGCTAAAGTACCAGATGCAGCATTTGCACCCCCGAGGGCTGTGCAGTTACATCACATCTTACTGTGGGACTCGGACCGAACCCGATAGCTCGTGTTCCAGCCCGAGCATCCCTGTGTGGTTTTATTCCTGCAGGCCATCGTTGATATCTTGTCATATTCCCCTCATTGTAGATGTTTTTCCAACTGATACATCCCACATCAATCATCAACGTATTTCATCATGGTCGGTATCGCTCTGCTTGGTGCAGGAATCTTTGCACGAGAACGTATGTCAATTCCCTCACACCTTGTAAGCAAGAATGTTTCAGTTGTGCTGATAGCCTACAGAACACTTGCCAGCTATTGAAGCTACAGGTTGCCTTGAACTCAAAGCTGTTTACTCACGATCCGAGGAGGCCGCCTCGTCTCTCGCACAGCATGCAGGATGTGAAGTTGACATTTACTTTGATGATCCCGCCATGAGTGGAAGGTCGCTTGACGACCTGCTTGCAAGATCTGACATAGATGCCGTGTCATCGTGTGTCACCATTTTGGCACAGCCGCGGCTTATCAAGAAAGCTCTCAGTGCTGGGAAGCATGTGATCAGTGAGAAGCCGATAGCCCAAAATACAGAATGTGCCATGGAGCTTATCAAATGGTATCATTGTCTGCCCAATGCGCCGATATGGGCCGTTGCTGAGAACTTCCGATTCAACGAGAGTCTCAATCATGCTGAAAGTCAGGTCCGTGCGACAGGAGGGCAACTTAGATCCTGTCGCTTAAGCTACTATGGATTGGTGAGCAAGGACAGCAAATACTTCAACACAGAGTGTAGGTGTCCCTTACCTATTTCCTTTGGTAACATGGACACTGATATGCATGCTTTTAGGGCGCCAGTCTCCAGAGTTTCAAGGTGGATTCCTTCTTGATAGTGGGATTCACTTTGTTGCAAGCCTTCGGCTCCTTCTCAATGCGATGGGGCAGGATGTTGAGAAGCTAGTGGCCTTCTCCAACTTGCTTGAGGAACATCTTCAGCCTATTGACACTATTCACGCTATTTTGTCTACCACTGGCTCTCAAAATGGAACAATCTGCATCTCTTTTGGAGTAAAGCATAAATCTGGACTGGAGATTGAGATCATTACAACTAATGGTGTTGTCGTTTGGACTCCCGTCAGTGTCAAAACAATTACTAGTGCAGACTCTGGGGGGATGATCAGCGAGACCAAGGAATTTGTGTACAACAACGGCGTCAAAGCTGAATTCGCGGCATTTGGTAAAGCCATCGTGACCGGTTGCCCAGATTCACGTCAAACCCCTTCACAAGCTCTCAAAGATCTTGCACTTCTCCAGGCTCTGCTAGAGTCTGCACAGAGCAATGGCTTAGTAAATGTCAACAAGTTTAAGGATTAAACATTAAGTCCCTATTCATATAATTATGTAGAGAGATTTTCCTTATTGTTCTCAGAGCCAATGGTATTGCTAAGTTTTAAACGCTTGAACATACAGAAACTGAGAAAGTGAACATAATTGTAGGATACTCGCATATGTGCTCCTGTAGCTCTATCTTGCCGAATGATTACAAGTAGAATGTGAGTGAAACTAGCTGGATGATTCTGTCCCTACAACCTTGGTGGGTGCCTTTCTTGGCGATCGCTCAATAAGGAGCCCCAATGACAAGGCGGATGCAATTGAGAAGTAAAGCATGACTCTCATCTGTTCGGAGTAGGCATCTGCGTACAGAACTCTTGTCTGAGTTTGTATCTCAGATGGCAACAGCCTGATGCTCTCTGAAGATAATAAGATCTGTGCAACTTGCTCCTTTGTTAAGAATTTGGCGGCTTCTCTCTTGATGTGATTGATTAGCAAGGCGGAGCAAGCTGCCAGCCCAACAGTGCCCCCCAAAACTCGTATTTGTGTCACGGACCCCATTGTAACAGCTGGAACTACGTTAGCTGGGAAAGAACTAGCAATAGATAAGGAGGAAGAGAGGGAATTTGATAGACCTTACCTAGATCCTTCTCAGTCACCACTAATGGCACCATCATCAAGATTGTACTGAGGTTGAAGCCAAAACCGAGACCCATGATAGCTTCGTATCCATATTGAGCTGCAGGAATTGATGTCGACGATTCTAGAGAGCTGTACAGACCAACACCTATTGTCTGAAGTGAACCCCCGAGAAAAAGAGTGTAAAGTGGAGGAACTCCCAGCTTGGACACCAGCAACCCATTGATGGCAGTTGCAATAGGAGAAAGGAGAAGCAAGGGTAGCGTACGGATGCCCGCGTTGATGGCCGATGTCATGTTGACTGTCTGAAATCTTTGAGGAATGTTGATGAGAGCAGCCATGAAGGGAAATCCTGTAAAGAAGCCGTTCCTTTGCAATGCCCGAGATTAGTGGATGAGGAACCTAGTATTGTCGGAGTTTCTGAGCTGCACTTACAGTAGTAATCCCATAACGAATCTATTGCGTACAAGGCTCCATGGAAACATGGGCTCGCAGATGGCATCTCGTTTAGAAAGCATTCGCTCCCACATAATAAAGCCAATCCACAAGATACCAGAGAGCACAAAGGTTGATATGATGGCACCACTCTTCCAGGGGTAAGCCACGCCACCTTGTTCCAAGGCGAAGACGATAAGAATGGAAGCGGCTAATGATGCAACCATACCTACAAAGTCGACGCGCTTCCATGTTTTCCTCGACGCGATGGAGTGGAAGAATTCGTTCGATTCGCCGTAGGGAAAGTTGAACGGGATGGAGAAAGCAAGGAGAGCAGCCGCAAGCGCTCCTCCTGGGCCACTATAAACAACGACGAACCAGTCAGTGAGAGTTCTGTACAAGGTGAATAGAGGTTGACTTGACTGACTTGAAGTAGAATACCCATCGCCATGTGGTGTTGTCTGTGATTGCTCCTCCAAGGATTGGGCCAAGGACACTCGAGATAACGAACGTCGACGACATAATAGCGATGTAGGTCGCGTATTTTTCTGGCGGGACCATGAGCGGTACCATAATTGTGGACAAAGAGTAGATGCCGGAACCTCCTACGCCCTGGAAGGCACGGAACACGATCCTATAGTTGAAACACGAGGTGAGAATGTGCCTTGACTGAGTTGGCATCGTCGGAAGGAAATTACATACAAAGGCGCCATCGAGCTGGAAGCGCCACACGCCATGGAGAAGACGGTGAATATAGTGATCGCAAAAAGTAGCATCAGTTTGCAGCCGAAGATATCGCTAAGCTTTGAGTAGATAATAAGGAAACCTGTAATTGTCCAGCTAGTATCCGAATCTTCGTAGTAGAGGATGAAAAGGTTTGCCTACCAGTATATGTTACCAGGTAGGCTGTAACAACCCAGCCAGCCATGTTAAACCCCTGAAGAGCATCGACAATTGAAACTAGAGACGTGCTCACGATTGTAGTTTCCAGTGTCGACAACAACAGGCTCAAACAGAGACTAAATTCCGCGAAGGTAAACAAGACTCAGCTCAAGCAGATTAAAGGCCATGGGAAAGAGGCAAACCTACGCCGCGGTCAAGGCATGAAGCCTCCAGCCAGTATGGTAGACCTTTGGCTTGGCCGTGCCGCAAGACGAGCCAACTGCGGTCTCAACATTCCTATCATTGTCGCTGGGGGGCGGAGGGCGAGTATCGGGTGCAGCTTCAGGAGCAGGGTCGGAGGGTTCACGTATCTCACCGGTGGGAGCTTCGTTACTCTCCTTGTTCGTCTCGGTCGGAGCCTTGTCTATTGAGTCCGGGAGATCCTTCAGCAGCAATCCTGTTGCTGACGACATGGCGCGAAACAAAAGCAGAGAGTCTGCACTAAAGGGGAAAGGGAAATCAGTCCAGGCTTGGAGGATGAGAGAGATGGTGTAGGAGGCAAAATGCAAAACACGAGAAACGAACAAAGACGACAGAAATTGGATTGTGGCCAGGTCAACCAGAAACGAAACAACCAACGCAGTCAGTCAGTTTCAGCTACAGGGGCTGCAGTGCTAATTCCCGAAGGCCCCGCCTGCTCTAGTTACACTCTACCCCTGTCTGTCTTTAGCCGGGAAATAAGGTTCAAATGTCAAAGCGTCAACTTGGCCTATGCTTACAGGTGTGCAGCTATCTATCAGAGAGGGGTGGAGTTTGGCCATTTAATGATTGGCACAGATTGTTCATCACTTATTTGTTTCTGGATTGAAAGATGTTTTTGTGACTTTCTGTAGGTGGCTGCTTACTGGTGCTCCTCCAACCGCCTGGATTGTAGACCTGGGTTACACAACGGCGTGGAGTTGTGAAGTTATTACGAGTCATGCACTTTGACATGGTTCCAACCCAAAGGTATTGTATTGTTATCAGGCTTGTTGAATATTTAGCCAGTTAAAATTCAAGGTTGAAAGTCAGTTTTGACTCCGTTTTGTTAAAAAAAAAAAAAAGGGAAGTTATTTCCGCAGTGAGGCAGGTGTAGGGTAGAGGCTAATACCCGTTGGATAAACATTTCTCTAACGCGTTGATAACCCTTGACAGAGTCAGGCCAACTCTGTGACTATCTGCAGTACGGGTGCGCAGGCCGAAAGTAACATTACCATATCTAACTCGGATGACAACATTGAATCTTGGGGCCTCGCAATTCGTCAATCAACGAAAGGATCTGCTCATGGGCAAAAAAGATGGTGTCAATTTTGCCTGACATGACGGACAAGATACGACCGCGACGCGATACTCGACAGCTGCGGTCGTCACAGGCACCAAGAGGCTTTGTCTTGATCGCAAGCTGAGGACCCACGTAACGGAACATTTCCTGAAACGTGGGAAGGTAGTGCGTGATTTGCTGCTCCATAAGCTCTCGCTTGGCAAGTATGGTTGCGGCGCTGACCTCGTCCCGTGCCGCGCGGGCCTTGGCTGCAGTTCCGAATTGTCCTAGCGGTGTGTGGGGGACACTAGACAGGGTGAACAATCCTGGCACTTCGGTGGGATAGACAGATGCCAGAGGGCCGTCCACCAATGTCACTGCCGGAAAATCATGAGGCCCCTCGTAGTAGAGCAACAAGGTCGGCTCGTAGATGACCTGGAAGTCCAGGTCGTGGTAGTGACCCCATGTGGCATCCACCACATAGTCAAAGCGCTCCCCGTCGATCATCGCGCCATCGTTCCCGTCTTGGATAAGCAAAACCTTCCGGCCAAGTTCAAGCGCGCCGTGGAGCTCTCTCTCAAAGTAAGCACGCGCTTTTGACAGCAGCAATACCCGCTCTGGGACGCGCATAATGCCCTCAACATTCGTCAACTGAATGCCTGGAGGTGCCCCCCCTTCAGTAAACTGCACCCCACTTGCAGCCATGATCGTCTTGTAGGTATTGTAATCAAGAAGTGAGTCTTGAGCTGGCACGGCGTACATGTTGCAAGGAACGCTGCGACTCAATTCGGGATAGCGGTTGACGAAACGAATGAAACCATCCCGCGACTGAACGCGTGTACCACTGTGCCGAGCATAGTGGAAGCCCATATGCAGCCGAAACTGGTTGTTTCCCGATGCCTCGTGCAGGAGGCGCTTATGTTGCTCAAAAAGCTTGACGCGAAAGCCCAGAGCACGAAGAGATAGTGCAATGTGACAGCCATACCATCCTCCACCAATAATGCCAACACTGTCGCTGTATGGTCTGATGCAACCATTTTGGTCTGCTTGTCCGTCTCCATTGATGCCGTTGTGCAACTTCTTTTCGAAGTTAGGCATACTGAATAATTTTGCTTGTGAGAATATGATTGATAATAGGTGCGATAATCTAGAGGCTTCGTGTTGCTCCATTGAGTTGTGAAAGGAAGGATTTTCACCTTGATTTATATCTCAAGACGCTCACGAGTCACAAGGAGAAGTCCAACCGAATTTGTTTCCAACGCTTCAACCAAGTTATTCATCCCAAGTATCTACGCCCGGATTCTTAGTACTTTTTATCTTGGCTTGGTCGATTTCGTCTCTGATTGACATGATACAATCGTGTACTTCCAATATTCCATGAATGACCTTTCTTAACTGAGAAGTCTGTGACTTCAATTGACCGTGGGCACTGACAAAGGTTGACATGCTGTCCAGGGTTCTGGGGAAAGACACCAACTACATCTGCACCTTTAAAAGTGTGACGACGTGACAGGGTCCTGGGGAAAGTAATAACCGCACCCGCCGCTTAAGGGATACGACTACAACGGTGAGACAATCGTACCGCAGATGACACCGGCTGTAGCTTACTATTGAAGAAGGTAGCTTGAGGCCGCTCGAGATCACAAAAAACACGTCATTTTTCAAGGATTTAAGCTTGCCAGGATGAAGTTGACGGGATACAACCACGGGAGATGCTAATATTCCGTGCCGTTGATGACTGCATCTGCAGCTTACAAAATACGACGGCGGGAGCACATCTCCCGTTGGTAAGCAGCACAGATAGTTATGTTGCATTGCATGGGATGTTTCCTGGATAAGCTGAGTTCACCTTGCTGTGTTGTAGAGTTTTGCAGATCTGTTCTAATCATACGCAATTATGAATCTGCTTGGTAATCTAGTTGTGTATTTCAAGTATTTTAATAGATTGACGCCGACTGTGAAAGCGATTTTCTCCCGCAGCATACCATTTCCAACTCGATCAACACGCTCATATCTCAAAAGTTCTAAACCATTTCCCTTTCTCGCTATGCGTATCCTCTGTCTCCATGGAATGGGCACCAACAGCAAGGTAATTAACCCCCCCATGTTGTTAGAACAGACTTTGACTTGGTACCTAGGTGCTGGAGATGCAGACATGTACATGCCATCCACACAATTCTTCTTATAACCGATACTGACTTGGTTGCAGCCGCTCTGAGGCATCAGCTCGGTCATTCCCAGTCACACAAGTACGAATATGTTGATGGCGCAGAGCCGAATAAGCCAGCACCCGGTGAGTTTCGCTGATTCCACCTTAAGAAAGTGGTCCTTATTTGCAAACTAGGCTTAGAGGCTTTCATCCATCCAGAAGAGAGTTTCGCATATTATAACCCAAAGTCAGCGGAGAGTGTCCTGGCAGCAATTGACGACCTCTCAGAGTACATTGCTGAAGAAGGCCCTTTCGACGGTGTCTTGGGCTTCTCGCAAGGCGCTTCCCTTGCAGCGATGATCATTGCTCGTGCCCGCCATTCTAACCCAGCACCATTTCAATTCGCTATCTTCTTCTGTGCAGGACTCCCGTACTGTGAGAAGGCTTTGAGCTTAGGAAAGCTCAAGATGTTGAGAGTCGAGGACACGAAGGGTCCGGTTATCCATGTACCTACAGCCAATATCTTTGGCAAAAAGGATCCTGATGTCAGTGCTGCTAAAGCACTGGCCGACCTGTGCCAGCCATGGGGTAGGGTAGTGTTGGACCATGGCGCTGGGCATGAAATTCCCAGGGTGCCCGTGGACATTGTGGATGATATGGCACGAGCGGTAGAGAAAGTTGTCACCAAGGCGGCCATCGGTCAGTAGATATGAGTAGACTAAATTGAGCTATACGAGATGAGATAAACAATTCAACTTTGGAATTCAACTTTGGCTGATGGCCACATAGATAAGTGCAGCAACCGACCCTACTGTACCAACCGAAAGAAGTGCGATGTCGATATTGTTCAGCTTGATCCACGACATACGAACATCGGGTGTCTGAAGATGCATTGGGCGCAGCTCCTGGCCACGTCCATATATGTCCTTTGAATTAAAAGTCTCCGGGGTCTCATAAGTCTTTCGGTCGAGCACCGAATGCTCGAATCTCCCATCCCAATCATACAAATGCTCCTCAACCAGATCAGCAGCGAAGTTCTTCTTTCGTGATCCAATGATTGCAATCCTCTGCATACGCTGGATGTTTCTGCGAAATGACTCCTTGTCAGATATCAGAATACTTGTGATGGCGGCTGTCAGAGCCGCCGCATCAAAACTTTCTTTGTCGAGACGGACCGCAACCCCGGACCGTTCAATTCTCAAACTGGTGATCATCTGGTCGCCAAATATACCCATAGCAACCATGGGCACACCGTGGAATATGGACTCATTCACTGACGACGGTCCAGCGTGCGTTACGAAGATGACCGTGGAGTCATGTTTAAGTAGAGAACGCTGAGGCGCCCACGAAGAAAAGTGCCACGCCGAATGCTTATTGTCGAACAATTGTTCTAGAGTTAAGTGAGACAGATGAGGCGAGGGGACTTTGACGCTGGTATCCATTCGACCACGAGATCGAGTACTGAGCGCCCATACAACAGCATCAATGACGCCAGAGTGAATGGCGTCGGCGAGACCATTGATAATTTTGATGACTTTGCAGTCCTCAAGAATGACATGGGTACCAAACGCGACCAAAGCGACCTTTTTATGAGTCTCAACAAAGTCCTTGACGTCTCCCTCAAGAGCCGGGTATGAATCCGCTAAGATGGGTCCGACTGGATGAACCAAGGGCGGGGCATCTCGTGGCGTCTCCATGCCATAGAAATTGTTCAGAAACACCAGATAATCCGGCTTGGAAGACTTGGGTCGAGCAGGGACTCCCTCCTTTCGACGCATAGCCATGGTCCAGAAGACCCAACGAAGGAAATATGGTGCAGAGCGTAGCAGAAAAGTCATTTCGAAGAGCCTGTCGTAGATACTGGCGTGTTCGCTTGTCAAGCATCGCTGCTGCATACCAGGCTGGCCCGGAATATACTTCTGGGGCATCATCAACCATGGCATCTGAGGCCACATGACTGCATGAGGAAGTCGAAATTCATTGCAGACATCTAGAGCCGCTTCAACGTGGAAGTCGGAGAAGATGAAATCAGGCTTGGTGGTCGTGATGACCTCCTTCAAACCGCGATATGTTGACGGCCAGAATGCATCAAAGGCCATCTTGCCTTTAACAATGTCCCGTTTACCAGCCGCAGTATTCCAGTTCCATCTTGAAAACAGGACATAGTGCTCTTCATCTTGTTCAGGTGAGATGGCTGGTCCAACAACGTGGACAGTCTGGACAAATGGATAATTGTCTACCAGCTTTTCTCTACCACTCAGAGTTGCAAAATCAATTATATGCCCTCTAGTTGATAAGACGGAGCATATCTCAAGAATTGGGGCTGTTTTCACGTTAGTTTCTTCGTATCTATGTGAAAATTATGAGACTCGAGCAATCATACCTGAGTTGGTCGAACCGCCGACCGTGACAACAACGAGGATCTTGGCTTTGGGCAGAGACATGATTGTAGTGATTTCACTATTCTGGTAATAGATCGTGGCAAAAGCGACATGCAGTTAAGAATGTGCGAGAACAAAGTAGAGATGAATCGATTGAGTTAACTGTTATCTGCTGTGCCAGGCCTGGAAATCCTTATATCCACGAATGGGAGATTAATATGGCCAGTGTGTGAAGACAGCTGATTTCGTCTTGACTCATGATTGGCGACGTGAAAGTCAACAGACAACTGCCAACTATGTGACGTCCGTGCACGTTGCATTGTGACTTGACCGGTATAGCTACGCCTCTTGGCAGCATTCGGGAGTTCATGTATTCCGAATCACACCCTGGGGTATGTTGATCATGTATATTCTTTTCTCTTCACTCAACCGAAACAAAAAGAGTTTGATCAATGGAAAGAAGCCCACGACACCACTTCGGTTCCTTTGCTTATCTGCGCCAGGCTCGGCAATCCATGAAGGGACTTTTGGTGAGAAGGATGGCATCCAGAAAACATCATCAAAACTGAAGGTCTGTGCTCGAAATACTTGATTGATATGTTCAAGTACAAACATTCGGTGGTGCTAAACATATTACCTGCCGTACTGTCACTTAATGTCAATAGATCATCTCTCATTCACACCCATTGCGTGTCCTTGCTCTCTGCCGTCTTAGCCTACCCGCGGAAGTAGAATCTTTCAAGCCGAGCCTGACTGCGCTGCAAATAAGACGCTGACAGCATAATAATGCCTTGGCAACCAGCTATTACATGATTTCAGCTTCCCTTACAAGCAATTTCTCAACTTCATGCAGCCCGCATCGTTAACCTCACGAGAATGGTTGGGGTTTCTGCCCTCCATGTGACTCATGATAACGAGTTGATGAGCGCTTTGAGGCGGCTTATTCTGTGACAACTCATCTAAATGTTACGTTAGAATAAACGAGGACTTGAAAAATCCTTGTTTTGGTGTTGACCCCCACGATGATAAAGATACCAGTTGGTACAATGTGAACTATGTAGTAGAGAGGGAGGATGAAACTATTGAACTTGGCGAATTTCGGAAACATTACGAATATAATTTAAACCCTTGATAGCAACAGAATTAGAGAGAGTAAAGCAGAACAACAAGTCTATCTCTAGTTGTATTAGCTATCGAATCAACCGCAATATATCCCTAAATTGTTTTGTTTGCTTTTGTACACTTTTATTCCTATACCCTTGCTTCTAGCAATTCACATCCAGCTATGGAGCCCATTGCTGTTATTGGCCTTGATCTCAAGTTTCCCGGTGATGCCACTGACTCTGATGGCTTCTGGGATATGCTTGTGGCTGGCCGCTCGGCACTCACGGATATTCCTGATGAACGTTTCAAGGTTTCATCATTCTATCACCCTGATCCAGAGCGTGCGGGCTCGGTTAGTATTGCCCCCTTCCTCGCCTAATGGCCTTAAGAACAGCACACTAATCAATCATCCTTTCAGCTCAATGTCACCAGGGCTCACTTTTTGAAAGATGACATTTCTGCCTTTGATGCACCTTTCTTTTCTATTACGCCTGCTGAAGCTGGTGGCATGGACCCTCAACAACGAGGCCTACTCGAGAACACTTACCGTGCCCTGGAAAATGGTACCTCATTTTTCTGTTAATATTCTAAGAACCTCACACTAACTGAACTACAGCGGGATGTCCCATGAGCAAGGCTGTTGGTTCAAACACTGGCGTTTTCATCGGTTGCTTCACCCGTGAGTACGAAGCCATCATGTTCAAGGAGACCGAGATACAGCAGCGCTACTTTGC
This sequence comes from Fusarium austroafricanum, assembly GCA_012932025.1. Lineage (NCBI taxonomy): Eukaryota > Fungi > Ascomycota > Sordariomycetes > Hypocreales > Nectriaceae > Fusarium > Fusarium austroafricanum. Next base: position 44,975 of record JAADJG010000562.1, on the reverse strand, counting down.
CACTGGCACTGGAACCACTATGCTTGCCAATCGACTGAGCTACTTCTATGACCTTCGCGGACCTAGCATCAGTCTTGACACAGCATGCTCTAGCAGTCTCAATGCTTGTCACCTTGCTTGCAACAGTCTACGTCTAGGCGAGTGCGACATGGCTCTGGCTGCTGGGTGCAATTTGTTCTACAACCCTGATACCATCATTCCACTTACAGCCTTGGGATTTCTGTCTCCAGACGGGAGGTGCTATAGTTTTGATAGCCGTGCCAATGGATATTCCCGTGGTGAAGGCTTCGGGATGGTGGTGCTAAAGAGACTGAATGATGCTATTCGGGATGGTGACTGTATTCGTGCTATTGTGCGAGGTTCTTCAAGCAACCAAGACGGAAACTCGCCTGGTATCACACAGCCTACACGTCAAGCACAGGTTGACTTGATCAACGCCGCGTACAAGTCAGCTGGCCTGAACAAGGACCAAACACGGTTCTTTGAGGCCCATGGTACTGGAACTCCCGTGGGTGACCCGATTGAAGCCAGTGCTATCAGCGGCGCTTTCTCTGAACATAGATCTGAGAAGGAACCCATGGTTGTCGGGGCAGTCAAGACAAATATTGGCCATCTTGGAGGGTCAGCGGGAATTGCTGGCCTCATCAAGACTATAATGACCCTTGAGAAAGGCATTATCCCCCCCAACATGGGCTTTGAGAGTCCAAACCCCAAAATCCCTGTTGAGGAGTGGCATCTCAAGTTCCCTACCAAGCCAGAACTGTGGCCTGCTAAGGGACTTAGACGAGCATCAGTCAATGCCTTCGGCTATGGTGGCAGCAATGCTCACATTATTGTTGATGATGCCTTGCACTATCTCATGGATCATGGCTTGACAGGCAAACACAGAACCGTTGAATCCCCCCTGATTGACGAGGAGATAAAAGTGGAATTTGACGGCATAATGAATGGTCTCAATGGCCACTCCAACGGTCTCAATGGCCAGTCAAATGGCGTCAACAGTCATTCTCATCTTCTCACCGCTACTCCCAGTACTCCCAGTGAGAATGGAGATTCCCTGGACGAATCCATCTGTGATCCTGTTTCCCGAGCTCGCTCATTCTGTTTCTCTACCTTTGACGAAGCCGGTGCAGCTCGCATGGCTCAGGCATACCATGACTTTCTCAACTCCAGCAGCAAAGCCAATACAGCTGGTTCTGACCAAGAACAACAGTTCTTGGATGACCTCTCCTATACCCTCAACAAACATCGCACACCATTCCCCTGGCGCTTCTCTGCTGTTGCTGATAGCATCACGGGTTTGGCAGAGAAGCTGAAGCAAAGTCCCTCACCTGTGAGGGCTACTGTTGACCCAAAACTTGGCTTTGTCTTCACAGGTCAAGGTGCTCAGTGGTACGCAATGGGTAGAGAGCTGATGCCTGCCTATCCCATTTTCAGTGCATCGATCTTTACGGCAGACTCATACTTGCGAAATCTGGGATGCCCGTGGTCTCTTATCGGCGAACTACTTCAAAACGAAGACAAATCCCGTATTGACGATCCTGCCTTTAGTCAACCGCTTTGCACAGCTCTGCAAGTTGCTCTGGTTGATCTTCTCGCCAGTTGGAATATCAAGCCTGCTGCTGTGGTTGGCCACTCATCTGGCGAGATTGGTGCTGCTTATGCCACCGGTGCCATTTCGCAGGAGTCAGCCTGGAGGTTGGCCTATCATCGTGGGGCCCTCTCCTCTCGGCTGGCCAAATCTACCGGCCATACCCAAGGCGCCATGATGTCTGTTGCGATGAGTGCTACAGATGCTATGGCATATCTCAAAGAACATGTTGGCAAAGCCGCCGGCAGAGATGTTGTCGTCGCCTGCATCAACAGCCCGAGAAACGTTACCCTCAGCGGTAGCTTAGCCTACATTCATAAGATCAAGATTGCTGCCGACGCTGATAATATCTTTGCCCGTATACTCAAGGTTGAGAACGGCTATCACTCTCCCCTTATGCATTCTATTGCCGGCGAGTACCGACATTTGATCGGTAACCTCAAGGCTTCAATCAAGCCCTTATCCAAGCAACAAGCCACTCCCTCTCCAGTCTTTTATTCATCCCTTACAGGCAGTGTGATCCCAGTCTCGGGCCTCCAAAACTCGGATCACTGGGTGGATAACTTGATTTCCCCTGTCCAATTTTCCAAAGCCTTCTCTCTTATGTGCTCCAGCGCTGCAAGCGCACCGGTCAAGAAGTTAGGATCCCGAGCTACTACGAAGACACCAAAGATCACCCAAGTACTTGAGATTGGTCCTCACGCTGCCTTGCGTGGTCCCATTCGAGAGATCATGGAGTTGACGCCAGACGTGAGTGGTGTTGGGTATGAGTCAGTGCTCCGTCGTGGCGTTTCTGCTGTTGATACTGCTCTGGCGGCTGCAAATTGGCTTTGGTGTCGTGGCTACGAGGTGAATGTGCCCAATGCACATCACAGCTCCCTTCTAGTCAACGGACCAGGATACCCTTTCAACCATACAAACACGTATTGGAACGAGAGCCGTATTAGCAAAGGATATCGTTTCCGTCCTGCTGTCCGGCACGAACTACTCGGTGCTCCAGTACCAGATTGGGATCCCGCCAATGCTGTGTGGCGAAACTATATGCGCCTTGCTGAGAACCCTTGGGTGAAGCATCACCGTATCACAGGAGCCACTATCTATCCAGCGGCCGGTATGCTTGTCATGGCTATCGAGGCTAGCCGACAAATGGCAGACACATCTCGTGTAGTCAAGGGCTTCCGAATTGTTGACGCCCGGTTCAATGTTGCTCTTCGTGTACCAGCGACACAGAATGGCCTTGAGACGCACTTTTATATGCAGCCGTCAAGAGATCATCCAGATACCCCAGCAAGAACTGTTCGCAAGTTCTCCCTCAGCAGCTATGAGGGCGGTGAATGGCGTGAACACTGTCATGGTCTCGTCTTCACCGAGTACGAGCAGCCTTATACTGTGGTGGATGGTGGAAGAGAAGATGTCGAGTTCCAAGTTGCGTGTCAACAGAAACTCGAAAGCGTTGAGAAGGCTTCCCAAACAGGCACTTCGTTCCGACAGTTGTATGAGCATTTGTCCACCGTGGGTCTTGACTTTGGTTCTACTTTCCAGACTCTCCGCGATATTCGCTGTGGAGCTATTGGAGAAGCTGTAGCTACAGTTGAGAGACAAGATCTCGAGAGTTTGATGCCTCTTGGCTTCCTGCAAGATCATCTGATCCATCCGACGATGCTCGATGGTATCCTCCAGAGCATCATCGTCAGCTTGACAAAAGGTGGTCGTGAGATTGACCAGGTCATGGTACCTTCTGAGATCGGTGACCTGTGGGTATCCGCTGATCCATCAACCTCAAAGTTCGACTCGGTTCGTGTCTCTTGCTCAGGAAAATTCCTTGGTATCAGACAAGCCGAGGCGCGCATCATTGGTATAGACACGGCTACGGGCAAAGCAGTTTGCACCGTAGACGACTATGTTATTACGACTGTGGCTCGTAATGAAGGAGCCTCATCTGATGCTGCAAGAAGACTCTGTTTCAATTTCGATTACAGGGTAGATCCAACTCTCTTGGACCAAAGCACTACAGACAAAACACTACAGCCGGATGCAGTGCATGGCCCAACACCCCAACAGGCACAAATCATTCAAGAAGTGGAGATGATGTGCTTTTTGTACATCAAGCGCTTCTGGGACAGAATCTATGACGAGAACCGAGATGCCAAGTCTGTTCCGTACCATAGCAAGTACATTGCTTGGATCAAACATCAACTCGAGAAGTATGAGGCTGGTCTTATACCACATGCCATGCCTGAATGGCGAGAACGAGCAGCCAACGATGAGTACATCAGCCAAATGGAGACTAAGCTCCTAGAAGAAGGGTCAGCCGAAGGAAAGCTTGTCGTCAATGTTGGAAGAGAGCTCCCTTCGATCCTGGCTGGCGAATCTGACGCACTCGAGCTCCTCTTCAAGGATAAGCTGGTAGAAAATGTCTATCGCTCTGGCGTGGGTGCTGAGTTGGGATATGACCGCATGGTGGGCTACATCGACGCTCTGGCACACAAAAACCCAGCCCTTCGTGTGCTAGAGGTTGGTGCTGGTACAGGTGGAGCTACCCGACCAATCCTCAAGTGCCTTACAACACAAGGCAATGGCGAGATTGGCACACCACGCTTCAGTCACTACGCATTTACTGACATATCGATTGGCTTCTTCGAGAACGCCAGGGAGATGTTCAAGGATAGTGCCTCACGTATGAGCTTCCGAGCCCTCAACGTCGAGGACAGTTTGGAAGAACAAGGATTTGCTGGAGAGCAGTACGATGTCATATGCGCTGCTAATGTCATTCATGCCACCAAGAGCCTGGATGCTACATTGGCCAACGTGAGGAAGCTGCTCAAGCCTGGAGGCAAACTCATCTTATATGAGATGACAAACACAGGCATGATCCGTACCGGGTTCGCCTTTGGGTTGTTGCCCGGCTGGTGGCTGTCTGTGGAGGACTTCCGCCAATTTACACCACTAGCTGCTCCAAAAGACTGGTCCAACTCTCTCATGAAGAGTGGCTTCAGCGGTATCGACTTGCACATCTATGACTTCCCGGATCATCGCCATCAAATGGTCAGCGTCCTCATCTGCACGGCTCTGGGAGAGGGAAGTGGAGAGGGCGCACCAACATCCTCTTATACGTCTGCACCAGTCAAGATCATTCTAGGCGGCAGAGAATTCAACCTATCTATCCAAGAGAGCCTTGCTACGGTTCTTGAGAAGCATGCTGTCAGCCTCGGCCTTAGTGTAAGTACAGTCCACCTGGACGAAGCCGTGGTAGATCCAAAGGAGTTACAGCAGAGTCGATGCATCTTCCTAGGCGACATAGAGTCCAATTTCCTCGAGAATGTCCATGGTGTTGACTATGAAGCTTTCCAGAAGCTGATTGGCGCCACCAAGACATTGCTTTGGGTCAATCAAGGAGGTGGTCCTTCGCCCAAGAACGCTGGTGCAGACATGGTGACTGGTTTTGCTCGTTGTATGCGTGCTGAGAACCCCGGACTGAACTTCATGATTCTGTCAATCGATGATTTATCTTCTTACGACATCGCAAGTGCCACCATATTCCGCATCTTGAGCTCAGCAGGTGGAAATGAGAACACGTTCTACGAGAAGGAGGGCGCTGTCTATATCCCACGTATCACCGAGGCCAACAATGTCAACCATCTCATCGCTGCTAAGACAAAGGGTGAGGCTGCTAGGTCTGAGACATGGGGAGATGCCAGCAAAGACAGGGCCTTAACACTTCAGTGTGCTGTGCCTGGTCTTCTCGATAGTCTTCAGTTCCAAGACGATGCACTATACGAGAAGCCTCTCGGACCCGATGATGTCGAGGTCAGTGTTCATGCCACTGGCCTCAACTTGCTCGATGTTATGATCGCTCTGGGTCAAGTCATTGGTGAGGCCTTTGGACAGGAGTGCGCTGGCGTGGTGACTCGCATCGGAAGCAATGTCAACCGTGTTGCTGTCGGCGACTCCGTGTGCGGTCTGTTAAGGGGAACCTTCAAGACTTTTGCACGAGGGAATCAGTGGCAGTTTGCCAAGATATCCTCTACCATCAAATTCACCGAAGCTGCAGCAATACCTGTTGTCTATACCACCGCATACTATGCTATTCATAATCTGGCGCGCCTACAAGCCGGCGAGAACATCCTAATCCACTGGGGTGCCGGTGGTGTCGGGCAGGCTGCAATCCAACTTGCTAAAGCAGTAGAAGCTGAAGTGTTCGTCACTGTTGGCTCAACCGAGAAGCGCGACTTTGTCCATGAGCACTACGATGTACCCTTGGACCACATTTTGTCCAGTCGTGATCTGACCTTTGTGCATGGCATCAAGAGACTCACAAACAGACGTGGCGTCGATGTTATCATCAATTCTACAGCGGGACAGACCTTGCGTGCCAGCTGGGATTGCATTGCTCCATACGGACGATTTATTGAGATTGGCAAGGTAGACATCTTTGCTAACGCTGGTCTTCCCATGGGTCCGTTCAAGAAGAGCGTTACCTTCTCTTTCTTCGATATTGGCCTTATATCTCTTGAAAGGGGACCACTATTCGCTCTCGTTCTTCAGAATGTCGTGGATCTGCTTGAGAAGGGTTCTGTTATCCCACCTCAGCCTCTGCATGTTTACCACTACTCGGACATCCAAGAGGCATTCAGAATCATGCAGTCAGGATCCCACACCGGAAAGCTTGTCTTGAAGCCTCAACAGAATGATCTTGTTATGGTAAATCTTTAGTTATGTGAGACTAGACTATGGAACAGTAGCTAACTTAATTCAGGTCGAGCCTAGCCTAAAGCCGACGTATACTTTTGATCCTAGCGCCTCATATCTTCTTTCTGGAGGTATGGGTGGTCTTGGACGCAGTGCTGCTCGTTGGATGGTATCTCGTGGCGCGAAGAATTTCATTATCCTCTCGCGTTCTGGAACCACTCGGCCTGCAGCTCGGGGTCTCATGGAGGAGCTCGAAGCTGCTGGAGTGACAGCTTTTGCACCTCAATGCGACGTCTCTGATCCAATTTCTCTCTAACGAGTTCTCAATGAATGCACGATGACAATGCCACCCATCAAGGGCTGTATTCAAGGTTCTATGGTTCTCAAGGATACCATATTCTCCAACATGTCTGAGGAAGACTATTACGCTGCTGTGCGTCCCAAGGTTGTCGCCTCACGCAACTTGCACGAACTGCTTCCTCAGAACATGGATTTCTTCATTCTTCTCTCTTCTGCCTCTGGCGTTGTCGGTAATCGTGGCCAGTCTAACTACTGTATTGGCAACACCTACCAAGATGCACTAGCTAGACACCGTGTCGCCTTGGGACTTCCAGGTGTGGCTGTTGACTTGGGAATGATTCTTTCTGTTGGCTTCGCCGCTGAGAACCAAGAAAGTATGGCCAATCTACGTCAAGAAGGCTTCAACGCAATGCGAGAGGATGAGTTCCTCGCTCTGCTTGACATGCTATGCGACCCGTCTGGCAAGTACAGTACCAATACCAATCAACAACTACACGCCTCTTCACTGGCTCAAATTGCAGTTGGTCTTGAAGCACCAGCTACTCTTCGCATCAAGGGCATCCCTGAACCGGCTTGGATGAACGACCCTCTCTTTAAGCACTTGTACCAGATCCGAGGCGATGGTGATAACGAAGGTGACGGCGACGGAGAAGGTTCTGGTACCTCGTGTGCCACTCTCCTCCCGGCGGCCACGTCATTAGATGACGCAACCAAGATTGTGAGCGCAGCTATTGTTCAGAAATTGTGCAAAGCTCTCTCCTCAAGCGAAAGGGATATTGACGTATCGAAACCTCTTCACAGTTACGGTGTTGACTCCCTTGTCGCGGTTGAGTTGCGTGCGTGGTTCATGAAGGAGGTTGGCTCCGACATTGCTGTGTTCGATATAATGAGTGGACAGAGTTTGGAAGAGCTGGCAGCGTTGGCAGCAAGGAGGAGCTCATTTGCCAGCCTTGAGGATGAGAAAGAGGGAGAGTAGGACTTGATGATATAAGGGGGAGGGTTTGATGAATTTATATCAATATCATGGACCCAAATGGACAAGCAACCCAAAGTCGGTAGGATGATAATTACTGTACAATCGAATCACCACCAGAAACGAATGTCACTGACATTGTAACACATCTTTAGTGCCACAAGCTGAAGGCCATCCCGATTTAGGCGACAAAAATAAAACAATTAGTTAAAAGGTAGTGCCAAGCGGTGCAAAACAATATCGGGCAAGCAATGTAATTTTTATAAGCCAGTCTATAGTCAATAAAAACATGAGTTTCTAATCTCACCTTGCCCTGACACATGGCGCGTATGAGATAGAGGAGTTCTAGTCCAAGAAACATAAACTAAGTGAAGTACAACCTCAAATAGGGCGTTCCACGTCGTAGTTATAAAAACTAATAATAGAATAATAAAGCTTTAGCTTCTAGCCTCTAATACCTGCTTAATATTCTCTGTAATAGCTCCAATAGGATCAGAAGCATCCATATCAGCTTTGATCCTATTTGCTCTCTCTGTAAACTTAGGGTCAGACAGCACCTGGTCTACTCCAGCCTGGAGAGCCTCGCTAGACGGCCTTCCAGTCCTCAGATTCACAGCTACACCAGCCCATTCAATAATGGCGCACATCTCTGGCTTGTCCTCACTGTCTCCAGCAACTACTAGGGGTGTGCCATGCGCGAGACTAGCACGAACTCCCCCATAACCACCATTACTAACAAAAACCGAAGCATGAGGTAGTATGTCGTCGAAAGGAATGTAATCAGCCACGCGCGTGTTTCGTGGGATAGAGATAGTTGGATCCAGAGTAGCTCCGTGCTGGCCAAGAGATGCAATGACAAGAGTGTTTGGACGATCTTTCAGTGCTTGTATTGCAGGGATCACGAGGTCGCTGTAGTCCATACGAACAGTGCCCTGGCAGATGAATATTACGTCTTGGCCAGAAGAATTGTCGGCGAACTCATTCCACCAAGGGAACTTGCCGGATAATGAATCTGGCTTATCGGTCCTCGGAAGTTTCGGCATACCTCCTGCAAACCCAACACTCGCGGGTGCATCGCTTCTGGGATACATCATCGAAGCGGGACACATCTGCAAAAAGCGATTGGGCCAAACATAGGGTGCGTCAGGGAAGAAACCATCACCGTCGGGTTCTCCTCCAAGTTCCCTGATGATATCATTAAACGTGTATTGAGCCTTTAAAAAAATGGCTTTGAGGCCTTGGAGCATCATGGCATACTGGACAGTTTCTTCGGGGGACGTTGGGGGCGGTAATCCCATCCCAAAAGGAGCCGTGTCAACGCTTGTCAAGGATATAGGATTGATACCAATGCCGATAATGCCGTCGGGCTTGACACCTCGAGCACCTTTGAGGAGAGGTAGTGATCCCAGGAATGCAGATTCGTTGAGCAGAACAACAGGTCTGCCAGGGTTCTCCTCCCTGGTCTTTGAGATTGCCCTTTGAACAGCGACGAGTTGATCCGGAATGACTCTGACGAAGCTCTGCTCCACTGTCCAAGCAAACTGCTCAGGCCCAGGCGACATGGCAGCCCTCTCGGGCCATTTCGTCTCGCGATCTTCATCTACATAGTCTCCATAGCCTTGAATGGGAACGTAGTCACAGCCAACATCCTCAAAGCGATGTCGATACCCACTAGCGGAGACAGCTGTGATTTGGTAGCCATCAAGGATAAGTGCCTACTTCCCAATTAGTCAGCGGAAATAGAACAAAGGTGCAGTGGTGAACAGCTGACTTTGGCGATTGTAGTGATTGGGTTGACGTGGCCTGCGCCGGGGGTGCATGTCAAAACAAGCCGTGGCTTTGTGCGATCTGCCATGGTGAAATACATGCATCGATCGAATCAATGATAGACGAAGATTGGGAGAATGTATAGCTAATGGGTGAGATGACCATCGTAAACAGGCTATCGCCGATTGGAGAGGTTCGGAATCTAGACCAAAACTGCAACACCATCATATCATGTGAAAATTCCAATACGTAGACGCAGCATCAGCCCGATTTCTGCAGGGACCTTTTTTAGTGAGATTTTAGGCTGAACTTAATCGCCCCCCTGCGCGGAAGGGTGTGCAATTATCCCAACCAGCGGATGATCAACCTGGTAAAAGAATATCGGGCATGCGAGTTTTCAATCCTTGCAAAAGAAAGAAAACACGAATTTCCTCGCTCGCCTCCCCCGTGTTTCCGCAGTGTCTCTTGAGGCGGATGTGAACCCTCAATGAATGAGCTGAGCTCCAGCTGCCTCTGCCCACTACAATTAGCCTGAGCGCTGTCCCCCCATCCATCTCCAGCACCATCCCCACCCCCACCATCGTTCATTCATACAGTCTCTGTCTAAGCACCTACTCGGGTTCAACTACGAGCATGACACTCTCCAAGCCCGCGAGGCCCAAGGGCCGCAAATACTGGCTAGACAACCTGAGAGTCGTCATGACAACAATTGTCATTATCAATCATACAGGAGCAGCCTATGGTGGTGGCAGCAAAGAGTCTCACCCGGGAAGCTTCGAAAAAGTATCGCCAATCCTGTTACCCTATGTTGGCTTTCACTATGCATATGGCCTGGGACAGTTCTTCTGGCTCTCAGGCAACCTGACGGCACAGTCACTTGCGAAAGGCTCATGGAAGGAATTTGTCACGAGTAAACTTTTGCGACTAGGTCTACCGGCTGTTCTGTATTCTACCTTCTTGGAGCCGCTCAAGGGGATCGCAGCACGCCCTGGAAGCCTCCATGAGAATCTTAGGGATTATTGGAAAGCTGTCATGGACTTTAAGGGCTGGAAGACACCTGGAGCCGGCACAGTATGGTATACCATGACGCTTCTCGTCTTTGATCTCAGCGCCCTCCTGCTGACGCGCTGTTTTCAAGCCTTCAAGCGTGGAGGCGCAAAGTCGCAAGACTTTATAAACTTGGCCAAGTTGTATGGGCACATGTGCCACTGGGGTTGGCTTGTAATCGCTGGAACCAGATTCTTGGTAGGCACCAAGTTTCCCCTAGGCTCTCACTTCCCCGTCATCAATGTTCAGCCGTATTATCTCCCTCAGCATATTTTTGGCTATATTCTGGGATATATGGCTTACCTTTTGGGTAAGCCTCGCATGACGAGTCTCTTTGAGAAGCAGTCTGGGCCCCTCGGCAAGTTATCCATGTCCAAGGCATGTGCCATCTCCCTGGCGGCAATGCCTATTGTCTTTGTTCCCAGCTGGTTGAGAGCAAGGAAGACAAGTAAGAAGGAAGTTGATGAGAAGGACACCGAGGTACAGCCCGAGATTGGGCTGCAGCTGTCGGGATGGACTGCGGATGCGGCACTATATGCACTCTGGAATGAATTCACCTTTGCCACTGTAGGTCCGGCGTTTATGTCGCTCTGGGAGCATAGCTACAACACTCCTGGTAAGAGGAGGCTGTGGTCTCCTAGATATGCTTACGCTGCATACTTACTTCATTCCCCTATCTCATGGTTTGTTGGACGAGGTTTACACACTGCCATGTGCCTAGGAGAGGAGAGGCCGGCGTGGATGGACTCAGAGACATGGCAGAATGTTGGACCTATCATTATGACCGCAACAGCCGGTTATATTGAAGTTGCAGCGTCATTCGGAGCTGGCATGCTTTTGATAGATAATGTCCCTGGCGTAGGATCTGTTTTGTGATTTCTATGTCTATGCACGTCAAAAAGATATTTACATGATAGGCTCCTCGTCTAATTGAGAGTTTCGGGCCTCTACTATATCACTGTGATATTATAAGCCAAGAAAGCCAGCTGCATTACTCAAATATACATCATTACGTTGAGCCTCGTCGAACAGCTCTTCAAAACCTTGTTCCATCTGATCTGCCAATCCAATAACTACTCTTTCGGGAGTGAAGGGATAATCTGTTCCGTAAACCAGCCTCTTCTCTCCCTCACCTCCAAGAATACGAAGGAGTCCATGGATAGCGTTGGGCAGCGGAAACCCCGCCAGGTCGAAGAAGAATCTTTCTTGAAGCATCTTTTGAAACTCACCGGTCTGACTCGCTTGGCCTGATATCAGAGTTGCGAAGGCGCCGATACGGTCTAGCATGGATGGGAGGGCGCAACCGCAGTGAGACATTATGAACTTTATGTCTGGGTTTTTGGTAACAGTGCCAGAGAGAAGAAGATTGGCGATGGCACGCGTCTCATCGAACATAAACTCCATCATGGGGCGAGGATATTTCTCAAGTGGCTTGACTGGTTGTACATCTCCACCAGCAAGAACGTTGCAAGTGGTAGGATGAATGAAGAGAATAGCCTTACGAGAGTTGAGGTGCGTAAACACAGGATTGAGGACATTGTCTCCCAAGTAGACACCGTCTGAATTTGACAAAACAGCAAAACCGACGGCCCCAAGTTTGTCTAATGCATAATCGATTTCTGCGATAGAGTCATCGACAGAGGGCAAGGGCAGCGAAGCAAAGAACAGAAAGTGTTCAGCGTGATCCTTGCAGATCGTCGACAGCTCTTGATTGACTTGCCGAGTCAGACGCGCAGAGCCTCTATCGTCATTGGGAATGAGATGCGTCCCTGGAGATGTGATGCTAAGCACTGATTTGCTGATATTCAGCTTCTTCATAAGTTCTATGTGCTGCTCAGGACTCCACGGCTGAAGCAGTCTGTCAGTATAATGTCAGGGAACATGAGATTTGATCATCACTTACAGGTAGGGCGGGCATGCCATCAGGCTTTTCGTGACCGTTTTGCAGAGCGTACTGACGATAGGCTGGAGCCACAGCGTGGCAATGGAGGTCGATTCTCTGATGCATTGTTGACGGTGAGACTGCTGGTCAGAACAGGCCAATTGGATGTATGTCAAGGGCAGGGCAGGGCAGGGCAGGACTCGAATTTTGCAACCAAACGCGGATACATGTACCGAGAAAAGTTATGCCGCTAATAATAGGCCTCGATTCAGTCTTGTCCTGTCCGCGTGATGTATCACAGCCGCATTAAAGGCGTGGCACCTAACAGTCGCAGATAGCTTGGCCATGTAATAAAGGGTTTAGATGCATAAAAGCCGCATATCTAGGGCATCAAACATAGATATCAGCCGGCCGGGCCGGCGTCATCCCTTAGCAGATTATAGCGTTGCATTGATGCAGGGCAGGGCAGGGGATGACTAAGACATGGTCACGGTTGAACTTCCTACCTGTCGGCGTTGTGAACTAAAGTAGACAGAAGTTGCGATGTCTTTAAGGATTGAATAGTTGCAGGCCGCAAGGGTGTAAGTTATGAATTTCCGCTATTCCGCCTCTATATTCCGCTGTATAGAAACATTATCAATCATCATCATATAGCCTAGAGGCAAGTAGATCTACATGTGGCGGACGTGCCTGTATCCACAACTCAGACCCCTGCGGTCTGTACATTGCGCTATCGCATCAGTCAACAAGACACATTCAATGGACTTGTTTCGCCAATCACTGTCGTTGAACGATACACGCGCACGAGTTTGGGCATATATCGTAGAGTGCTACCGAATGAACTCTGTAGACCTGTCGAATGAACATATGACAGCATTATGGTGGCAATAAACGAGCTGTGAATAAAATAGAGTTTTGAGCCAGACATAGCCACATATTTATTAACAGAGTTACAAGACTAGACTAGACTTCCATGTGCCACAAGTCCGTGCAGGTTCTGTAGCGGCCGGGCTCAGAGACTATCACTTACACTTTCAATAGCATGGTAGAGTCCGCTAAATGCTGAAGCAGGATCACGAAGCAGTGTCTTTGGCGATCCCATCTCCTGTAGATGGCCAGATTCCAGCACAATGACCGTGTCGAAATCGATCAGAGATCGCAGTCGATGGGCGATCATGATCACTGTTTGCCCGAGGAATTCTCGTCTGATGACTTGCTGAATCGTAGCATCTGTGGCAGGATCGATACTATGCATATGTCAGAACAGAACAAAAGCGTTGATTATACATAATTCGCTGAATTGACTTACTGTCCTGTTGGTTCATCCAGTATGAGAATGGTGCTATTTCGTAAAAGGCTTCGTGCTAGACAGAATAGTTGCCTTTCACCAAGAGAGAAACAGTGACCGACCGCCATTGCATCCAATCCTCCAAGCGAGTTAACCTTGTTCCAAAGGCCGACCTTTACTAAGGCTTGGACCATTGGATCATCTGCGACTTGGTTGTCCCAAGGGCTTAGGTTTTCTCGTATCGTCCCATCAAAGATAAAGGGGTCTTGCGTAACATAATTGACTTTACATCGAATTATGTCAGGGGCAATCGTCGAGATGTCAGTTCCGTCAATAAAGATTCTTCCCTGGTAACATGGAAGTAAGCCCATTAATGAAGCCATGAGACTACTCTTGCCACTACAAAGTTAATGCACAATTAGTTCTCATACAGGACCACAAAAGGAAGGTTTTCGCAAGATTTACTTACCTCCCGGTTCTGCCACAAATACCGACCTTTTCGCCGGCCTTGATGGTGAAGGTGATATTACTCAGAGCCAAACTCGGAATATCGTGGGTTTGCGTACTTTTTGCGTTAGGTTAGCATGGAAAGAATTGACCATTAAGACCACATTGGCATACTCATAAGTGGCACTGACGCTCTCGAAAGTAACACTACCATACAGAGGCCATCCCTCAGGTAATGTTAATAACCCTTGACTAGGCCCTCCTTCTCGTGAAGTCTCAAGCGTGAACCTGTAGATGCGAGAGACGGCACCCAAGGACGTTTCCATCTCGGTCCATTGCATTACTAGGTCGCTCAGACTCTTGCCCAGCGTTGTGACGTGAACAACCGCCAGGCCTACGAGACCAGCACTTGCTCGATTTCGGAGAGCAATGGCAACTCCAATGACGACCATTTCCATGCCTGTAGCAATTAGAGCAAGGACGAGAATCAACCACCGTTGTACGCAAAAGAGAAGGTAATAGGGCTTTTGTGACGTGTCCAGGAGAGAAAAGCTCTTTTGGACATATGCAGAACTCCATCCAAAAGCATGGATCGCCGCCATGCCCTGAATGGTGTCGAGGAACAATGATACTATTGGTGCCTTCTGTTCGATTCTGTAGGTAGTTAAAGAATGGTCGGTCAGCATAAGGACAATGAGACGATAATGGGAATCTGTTTGACTGACTCTAAAAGCCTCAACTGTCTGGAGGTACGGAGATATAGCATTTGAAGAAAGTACAGGACGATAACGAAAACTGGTGTGCCAATGGCCACATATGGGACGGCTGATATAGCGATGCCGATACTTGCTAGACAGACGAGAAGAGCTAAAACCATAACTCTTAGTATATTTCTTATACTGCTCCTCGAACTGAGCACGGCGAAGGAAGCTTACCCATCAAAGTCAGCAGTATGTTAAACGGTAACTGCCAATCACATAATCTAATGTCTTGGCTAAATCTGTGATACTCGTCAGCAGGGTGAGCATAAGTACACGATGAGTTAATTACCTACCTGTTCACTAGAGAACCTGTATCTTCCGTCTTTCCCAGAACTGAGATGGGTGCCCTGCATTTTAAATCAGTTCGAAATTCCAACGACATGTCGGAATAACAAGGGTTGGTTGGGAGTAGTACCTCAAGGCAGTTATAAGCAACTCCGAATGCATGATATCGGATGCCTTGTAGGCCAGCTTTGTAAAGAAAAAGCTCAAGAAAGGTTAGCATGTATAACAAAGTAGATAAGATATACCAGCCGGATACTTACATGGGCGTAAGAAGCAACCCAAGAGTGATGAGAACAACCCAAGTAGCATATAGGCCAAGCCAGTATCCAAGATCATGACTGCCAGCCGTATCCTCAGCCCACCAAACCAGCCAGACACCAGAGAGCGCATTGAGTACAACGTATAAACTAGTGCCAGCCACAAAGATGCAGAAACCTAACCAGCCCATGGTACCGAGGTAGTAAGTGAAGGATGACCAGTCACCTTTCTTTCTTCGCAAGTCATCAACTCTCGTCAGCAGTCGAGCCTCATATTCACCGCGGCTGGTCTCAAGCTCCCTAGTCTGCACAGTCTCATCATGCTTTAATAATGGTGGCGAAGATTTTGCAGTCTGATGTTGAGAGAAGTATTCCTGTCGTTCGGCAAGTTCTTGGTAAGAGCCTGAGTCAATCACCTGGCCGTACTCATTCATAAGCAAGACCTGATCTACCAGGCGCAGAAGCGGGACAGAGTGAGTTGCTACTACCGCAGACATGCCATTAGATCGCAGGATCCCATTTTCTCCAAATACGTTACTTGTGAGAGCAGAGAGTGTATGGCCATCCAGGGCGCTGGTAACGTCGTCCAAGATTACTCTCTTCTTCTTGGAGTATAAAGCCCGAGCAATTGCCTGTTTCTAGTAAGTATCTTATCTCGCGAATCCAATGCTCTATTCTTCACCACTTACACATCTTTGCCGCTGGCCGCCGCTCAGTTTTGAACCTTGGCTGCCGACGTGGGTATCGTCGCCCTGGGGCATACCCTCTAGATCCACGTCGAGCTCACAACTACGAATTACGTATTGATACCATGCATTGTCTATCTCAGACTGGCCGATGATGTTGTCGCGGATCGTTCCTTGGAAGATCCATGGTGTTTGTGAGCAGTATGCAACGTCTCCGGGGGAGGGGGGGGATATATTAGGATGCTGACCTCGTCCTGTCGAAACGAGCTCTCGGAGAATAAGGGACTTTCCACAACCACTTGGCCCTGTGATTGCAATAATGCGGCCTGGCTCCAATTGAAGTGAAAGAATGACTGCCGATATGCTCTTATCCACTGTCTCTTTCACTAACTGTTTCTGTTCCTGCACACCAGTGTCGTCGCCCAGGTGTGATACTTCTGACTTGGGACTTTCGGAGGTCTGAAGGAATTCCTGGATCCTGCCATAACACCCAATGGCCTGCGCTCCCATGGGTATGGCCAGGAGAAGCTGCATTGCCGGATTCGATATGAGGTTGAGAATAGAGAAGCTCATGACTGCTGTCGATACAGAGAAGTTAGACTCACTAGCGATCATTTTCATGATGGAGTATGCTCCGAAGGTGATTAGAGGTGCCAGGCTCTGTGGGCAATACGCTGCCAGTGAGTGTTCAGCATTAGATATATACGTCAAGTCATAAAGATGGGTCGCATACCGGATGCTAATGCGAGGCAGTTAGTTACTCTGAACCTTTTTGAGATGTAGAGTTCATCTCGCCTCTTTGACTGAATCCTATTTTCAAGAAATCTGGATAGTCCAAGTAACTTGACTTGATGCAAGGACCCCAAAGTTTGGCTTGTCAAGTCAATTCGCCTCTCGATGGCTTGAAACCAAGCTCCTTGATCGCCGGGAATACGTGATCCAACCAGTGCGACCAGTGTAAAGGTTACTAAAGATACAGGTCAGTGAATAAAACATAGATATCACCGTTGGTACTCACAGAATATGACAATAATTGGGGCACAACAGACTGCTCCTAGCTGTCGGTAGAGGAGGTAGGTTCCGATGATGATCTGTGAGAGATTGGCCCATGGCTCCAGTAGCCTCCATGAATCACTGACGATGGTCTCAACATCGGCAGTCACTAGAGTGAAGGCGGTCATTGGGTTGGTATTATTTCCTTTCAATCGCAGAAGTTTGGAGTAAATCATGGAGACCAGTGCGCCTCGAGCCATGATCATAAGTCGACTTGAGTAATGAAATCCCCAAGGAATAACAAGCTTGCGTACCCAGTTAGTCACCTTTGTATTTGATAATGAGACGAATCTGAAGATAAGATACTAACAGAATTAGCCATCGAAACACAGAAAAACCCCCCGAGGAGACCGTAGCCTAACTTTGGAGACAGATTTGGAGACTCCAAAAACGTGACCAAGTTCCGAAGGAGGAACGGTTGGCATATGTTCAGTCCCACCTGCAACAAGCTGGAAACTATTACTATGCAGAGCTCTTTTGGAAAGCTGAGAAAAACACTCATCAGAAGGGATAGTGTCCCTGTTGAAGTCCCTGGTCACGATTAGCGGTTATTTAACTTGAGGCTCAAGTGAACTGGACTGACTCTTGTTCCACCTGGTTTCAACCTTTGTCATCAGAGCTTGCGAAGCAAGTTTCTCATTGATACTTGGTAAATCTTTTGAAGAAATAACACTCCTGAACCCTAAATACAGGACTGGGAACAACCAGGTGAAGAAAGCACGGGACAAGAGTCCACTGCGAAGCTCTGAGGATGCATAAGAATACTCGGGAAGCAAGATGCCGTATTTTCCTCTGCTCTCGCTCAGCATCAATATCATCTTCAGCCCAGCAATCGCTATCAGAATTCCTGCCACGGAACTTTGGCCCGGGATGAGAGACTGGGTTCTGGCACGAGCTGCATCTAGTGCTGCAGTCAAGAGTAAGAATGCGGAGAGGAGGAAAGACGGCCGAATGGTATTTCTATACTCCCAGTAAGAGAGAGCAGCCAACAAGATGCTGGCTAGCAACTGGAACGTCGCAGATGATATGAGGATGGCACGATGCGTCATTTGAATTCTTGAAAAAGAATTCAGGAGAGCAGCTTGGAAGGCACATAGCGCTGTGAAGCCAAGCTGACTTTGTTGTTAGTTGATCCAGATTTAGGATACGCCAAGACAAGATATCCATGATGAGTTCTTACCAATTTCACTTTGGGCTCCCAGGAGCTCTTCACTTTACAATTCTGCTTCGACAGATAGTGCAACCTCCAGGGGATTATGACAATAACGAGGCATGCTGGAGCAAGTGATAGGATGCCTTCTTCAAAGGTTACTAGTTCTACTAGTCAGTATTCTGACCTAATCGCACATTCAATTATCAGTACCTGTAAAGTCAAAGCCCCCCCGACATTGCGATTCTGCTGGCACAGTAGGTCCAAAGGTATTATCCCTACAGAGCATGGAGTAATCCTCCCAAGAAGACATGGCGCAAGCAGACTTGGTCGTGGGGATAGTATAGAAACTAGACACAGAGTCTTGCGCGTCCGACCGGCTACATCAACTCAGTGGTGACCGGGAAGCTGGGCTGGCGACAAAGCGTCGGAAGTCGGAAGATGAGAAATTCCGATCACTAGGATTTATCACAGTGGCGTGTAATGTAAACAGCACCACTCCGGTTACGTGGCTCGCGCCAGGTAATAGGAGGAAGGTAACACCTGAGCGTCGTATGTATCCGTACATACAGCATTGATTATCATACTCTATGCCGACCCTAGCTCCTAGTAATATTCCTGTCATACACCCTGAATATTGTCTACTGTATCCGTATGGAGAAGTCTCGTTGGGTTGTCTTGAATGTGGAGATGGAGTGGAGTGGAGTGTGGGGTGCCCTTCCATCTGAATACCGGTACAGTTACTGTAGGCTAGGCCCTTCCAGCCACAGGATAATTTCAATATAGCCACGGGGCGGGTATTTTAGCAAATCATATCGATTAAAAGGTAGTCTTAATTTTTAAAGAGGAATAGGGAATTTATGGGCTATTTACCAGGGCAGGCATCCTAGAGTGTGGAGATATACCACAATCAGACCACATCGGTTACAGGTTTACCTGCCAGGGTCACCCAAAAGGGAAAGGTGGATGGATCTGCGATTATAGGGTAGCAATACGAATGCCGAGGCTGAGCTGACCCTATACTGTTTATTTTCATATACGACAGACATGGAATGATTGTTGCGTCGGAGGGCTGACCCCGGAGTTAAGTCACATATTGTTCACATAATGATCAATTAGGTTGTATCTTGCGAATACATGATAAGAAGCTCGGCTCATTTCCGCATTCACAGTAAGCCCGACTGTTGGATGGGATCAGGCTCGAACTTACTGGCTATCCTGTTAATTGCCAACCCCTCGTTAATCCGCCACCTCAACTTAGTAGTATTCTTTACAGCCTATCAACATAACATGGCTGCAAAAATCCTGATAGGCCTTCCTGCCGTTGGCCAAACATGTTGTATACCTATACTTCTTGTCATCATCACTGTTCTGGGGCGATACTATCTTGCAAGTCGTCGGCCTAAGAACTTCCCCCCTGGGCCACCAATAGTGCCTTTCCTGGGAAACATTACTCATGTACCTGCCTCCAAGGCCTTTCTCAAGTATGCAAAGAATTCTGTCAAATAGTTTGTAGCTCTGTAGTGACAAATACCTAGGTTTCGTGACATGCAAGCCAAGTATGGCTCTATTATTGGTCTGAAGATCGGCTCACAGAACTTTGTGGTATTAAACAGTTACAAGCATGTAAAATTGTAAGTCACCAATCACTACGAACCGCAATGATATAATTAGTTAAGTGAAAAAGCCTTTATGATGAGCGCGGCGCTATCTACTCCAGTCGAGCAAATGCATACATTGCAAATGAGATTGTGTGCCCAAACGAGATTCACATTCTTCTGCTCCAGTACGGTAAAGAATGGCGAAAGCAGCGAAGAATCCTACAGTCTCTCCTCAATGTCAGCGTCGTAGACAAATTGCTTCCTCTTCAGGAAGCGGAAAGCACACAGACTATGTTCCAGCTGCTCCAGGATCCCCAAGGTTACTACGACCATATCCGCCGCTATACAACTGCAGTCATCCTCGCCTCTGTTTATGGCCAACGCGGATCTTCATTCCACCATCCCAACGTCCAGGCACTTTACCATGCCCAGGACCAGTTCACTGCTCTTCTTGAACAGGGAGCATGCCCCCCTGTCGATGCCTTCCCGATACTACGAGCTGTACCAGAGTTCCTGGCATCATGGAAAATGAGAGCCGAGTCTGTGCGTCAAGAACAAAAGAGTCTCTATCTCAGATTAGTCCAAGAGACTAGAGATAGGCTGAAGCGTGGAAAAGGTGGCGATTGCTTTCTGAAGAAGATGCTCAATGATCAAGCGAAGAATGATATGGATGATGAGCATATTGCTTATCTGGCGGGAAATCTGGTAAGTATGTCTGTCTGTTTGACATGGAATATTCTTACTGACGCAAGATAGATGGAGGCTGGCTCAGACACCACTGCATCAACCTTACTATCCTTTCTCTTGGCTATGATCAAATATCCCCAAGAGTTCAAAAAGGCCCAAAACGAGGTTGATGCTGTCTGTGGACTGTTAAAGTCGCCTACAGCGGATGATCTTGATGGTTTGCCGTTCATCAAGGCATGCATGTATGAGGTATGTCTCAGTTAATATCAAATTATGCCTTCTTTCTGAACTCAGACTATAGACACTCCGATGGCGTCCCGTAGCACCCGGTGGTGTTCCTCACGCTCTAACGAGGGATGACACTTATGAAGGGTACTTCATGCCCAAAGGCACCATCCTTCTGGCGAATACCTGGGCAATTCATATGGATGAGGCTGAGTACGAACGACCATATAAATTCATGCCCGATCGGTTCTTGAACAACGAATATGGAACACGATACCTGGTTGATGACAGTGCCGCCACTCACCGTCGAACCTTGTATGCATTCGGTGCAGGCAGGCGAGTATGCCCGGGACAGCGACTCGCCAAAAATTCTCTGGTAAGCATATCATTTCCAGCGGGCGTTTGCATATGGGCACTAATACTAAAGTTGGAGATGCTGAACATGGCCAAGATTGCCTGGGGTTTTGATCTGTTGCCTGGTTCAGACTCTGTGAATGATGACATAGATACGGCCTACCATGACGGTTTCCTTATTGCGCCAAAGGAGTTTCCGATTATTATCAGGCCGCGATCGGAGGGGCATAAGAAGGTTATCACGAGTGAGTTTCGCTCCATGGAGTCATTCTGGGATATGTACGATGACTAGAGATGGGATCTTGTAATTTAAAAATTATATAAAAACACTTATATTAAAACATGTAGCTACTAAGGTTCTTCAATGATCTGACATGCTTCCCATAGCTGGCTAGATGTTTTGTCAATCTGCAGTTGAGATTAGCATTAAACTTGAGTCGAATTGGGGATAAAGGGGTAGAGCGTACCATATCATCTAAGAACGGTTCGAAATGATTTCCCGGAATGGGAAGCACTTCAATGTGACAGCCAACTAACTCCTCCCACGTCCCAATCGAGTCGTCTCTGGTGTCCCGTTTGCTGAGCCAGTCATACTTAGCTCCACATAGAGTCTCTGTGTCAAAAGGATCTTGGCTCAGAAGCATGGCTGTCCTCAAAACCCTTCCTGTAGTTTGGGGAAATGGAACTGGTTTGTAGGTTCCCAAAAGCGCCGCGTTAGACGTAAACTCCTCTTCTAGAGCATTAGAAATGGAGGCTGAGGTCCCCATTTGACCACTAGACCTGGCGATGTTTGCGATGACGGCAGCTGGGAGAGGATCATGGTCCACTGGGCTGGGGCTGTCGATCATGACGAGACCTTTAACTTTGAAGCCGCGCTTTGTGAGCAATTGAGCCGCTTCAAATGCTACTATGCCCCCAAAAGACCAGCCTTATAAGTAAGCGAGCAGTTAGAAAAGATGACCTTTAAAGAGATGAAGAAATGTCAAGACATACCGCCGAGTATCAGTGGAGAAGATTGAGTCGTGACATTGGAAATAATCATTGAAACGTAATCCTCTGCCATCTCTGTAACGCTAGAGTAGAAAAAGCGCCTGTCGCCACGAACTCGAAAATGAGGGTCGAAGAAGGCGTATGTAGTTCGGTCATGGCCTCTCAGGCGCTTGTACATATTAACTTGCCCACTGCCATCGTGAAACAGATAAAGAGGAGTTTGGTTTCCGTCTGAAAGATGAAGTGTCACTGGCAAAATTGGAGATCCAATTCCGGTGTCCAACAGGTCTGAAGCCCCTGAATATGTTGGGGTAACAGCCTCTGTAGACTGAGACGATGACGCTGGCGAGACGTGATCACCTGAAAATTGAAGGGAAGATGAAAGCATACGTTCAATTTCCCCGAGCGTTTCGCACTCGGATAAAGCGTGATGATTCAGTCTAATATGCTCAGGAAGTAAATGCGAGAGCTTTGAGGCTACTTCAATCTGCAACATCGAATCAATGCCAAGATCACTCAATGACACAGTGAAGTCAATGTCGCTCTGTGTGAAGCCGCCGACTTCCATAACGATATCTCGGAGAACTTGGCCCATCCCTCTCTCCACTGAAACTGGAACTGGATCACCGCCCTCAAGTCTCGCTGGGATACAGTGATCGTCTGCGCTTGTAGGAGTCTGAAGCGGAGGTAAACCTGTGCCTGTGGGCTTCTGAGGGTTCTCTTGACGCCTACTCCTAGGCTTGAGAGCGTCCGCGGGTGGCATTCGAGACAAAGCCCGTTGAAATGTCGCAAGCTGCAACCTTTTGAACTCCATGCCTCTGACAACAGCAACAAC
The DNA here is from genome assembly GCA_012932025.1 of Fusarium austroafricanum. NCBI lineage: Eukaryota > Fungi > Ascomycota > Sordariomycetes > Hypocreales > Nectriaceae > Fusarium > Fusarium austroafricanum. The sequence goes on along the minus strand of JAADJG010000562.1, from coordinate 22,107 downwards.
TCTGTCGGAGCTATCTAGTGCAATGGCATCAGCTAGAATAGCACCCTTGACCTCAAGCAGGTTACAGTATATCTTGAAGGTATCCTTGTAGTCTAGTTGACTATAGGCGACCTCAATTGACTCTACACCAGAGCAGATACAGATCTCTCGTGAACTAATAGCAAGATTCGCAATGAACCCTGCCGCGTGCAGTAACGTGTCGGCGAAGACAGGATGTGCCAAGTATCTTGGCTTCGAGCCAAGGTGAGTATGCATCTGGTTATCAGCTGGAATCTGGAAAGAACCAATACCTTCAAGGTTCGAATCTGTTACGTTCAGGAACTGCAAGCTTTGGTACTCTGAAGAATATCGAACCACGCGCGTGAAGATGGTCTCATACAAGACCTTGGCCCGGAAGCTACTCATGTGGAATCTTCCTGCGCTAGAGAAATAGCGACTTTGCCGCGTGACCAATGCCTGATCTTTCGCCCATCGACTGGGGTTGGATTTCTGGCTCGAAATACTTCCAGAGCAATGCAAGGTCTCAACCTCACTCAGAGAGGTAACTCTGAAGCTTGCTGACGCAGCATCAGAGTCAATCTCCTTTGTAATGTATACGAGAACCATTGTTCCATTATATTGCGACGTATTTGGAGGTATATGGATCAATGGACTTGAGAAGGCCATCCCAGTCACAAACAAGATGTGGGATTCTGGAGGCTCAAGAAGGGTTTGCCCCGCTTGGAGCGCAAGTTCGTGAAAGAGTGATGCTGGACAGATGGGGGTGCCACCAACATCATGCCCAGAGATAAGAGGTCCAAGTGTTGCCATGTCAGTCTCAAAGACAAGCTCTTTTTCTGGGGATTTATCCGTTCTCAACCAAGGCAGAAGAGAATGTTGAGTCCTTACACGACTTGAGTCAGGGCGCCTTTCGCTGATCTCTCGATGCTCTTGGTACGGGACATAAAACTTTGGACCTTCCAGGGGATGGCCTGGTAGGCCTGTGACCTGGGCTGATGTACCGATGAATACTTGACGCCAGTCAATTGTGACCTTGCGTAAAGAGATGGCGGCCAGTGTCTGAGTGATTGAGGACCACGCATCCCGACCTTTTTGTAATGTGCCGAGTATTGTGCAAGAGTTGGAAGAGATTGTATCTCGCAACATTGGCAGAAGAGCGGGATGGGGACCAATCTCGACGAAGAGAGAAACATCAAGAAAAGGGCTACCAATAACCGTTTGGAGGTTCAAGACCCCATCTTGGAATCTTACAGGCTCCCGTGTATGGTTGGCGAAGTAATTTCTATCCAAGTCATTGTTGATGAGCCTCCCGTCCATGTTGGAGACGATGGGAATCGTAGCATCTTGAAACTTGATTGACTTCCCAAGTTCGCGCAACGGTTCCAAGATAGGATCCATGTACGAAGTATGGAAGGCATACGGGACATTGATTACCTTGGAACTGACGTTTCCAGCTTTGCATCGTGTCTGGAGAACCTCCAGCTGGCTGAGTGGCCCACCGACAACACAGTCCTGCGGTCCATTGAGGCATGCCAGAGTCAACAGTTCAAGTGGAGGGTCCCGCGAAATCATGGCTTGTGCCTCTTCAGCTGTCATATGACACGCAAGCATCCCAGATGTATCTGCCAGGCAGAGTTGGCCCATCATCCTTGCTCGTGATGTAACAACGCGGAAAACATCTTGCAGTGACAAGACACCAGAGACACAGAGAGCCGCATATTCTCCAAGGCTGAGAGAAAGGTTAGTCTTGAAATTCAAATTCTAGCTGCTTTCGAAATAATGACATACCTGTGGCCTATTACATAGTCAGGTTTGACACCCCAAGATATAAACATCTGAGCAAGTGCATATTCCAGGGCGATGCAAGCGCACTGAGATACCATTAGGGTTTCTACATAGGCCAAGCCCTCAAGTTGAGCTTTCCTATCCGACATGATATAATTCAATATGCTGGGGCATGCCAAAGAGGGCCCCTGGATGATACGGTCGCAAGATGTAATGATGTCTTTGAAAGGAGGATACGTCTTCATCAACTCTTCTCCCATGCCGCTATGAAGAGCACCTTGTCCCGTGAAGACAAATACTGTTGAAGAGACTCTCTTCGCTGGCTGAGATACTGGCATCTTGCAATTCTGTAACTTGGCTAATAGGTCAATCGCGGAAGCGCATGTCATGGAGATGCGATGATCGTAGTGCTGACGCCGAGCTGTCACTGTGTAACAAATATCGTCCAGTGATGGTCTAGGCTGTTTTGACAGGAACTCAACATGACGGCTGAGGGATGATTGAAGTGCCCTCTCAGACTTGGCCGAAAGCACAAATACATAAGAAGAACGGCTTTCGGTCTTCTTTCTTTCACTGCGCTGAGCAGAGGACTTTCCAATCCACTCCTCTATGAGCAATGCTGCGTTAGAACCAGCAGCCCCAAAGTTGTTGAGGACAGCTCGCCTAGGCATGCCAAAAGAGCGCTTCCATTCAATGTTGCGCTTAGGGATGACCAGGCCAACGCTATCCAAGTCTCCCAGTGCTGGGTTCAGATTCTTCAAACCAACTTGGCAGGGGATTTCGTTTTCGCGAAACATGAGCAACAACTTGGCGAGACCTGCGGCACCAGAAGCCGCCTCACAGTGGCCGATATTTCCCTTGATCGAACTCACGACCAAAGGGTTTGTTGGAGAGTGATGCGACCCAAAGACCCGTTTCAACGTCTCGACTTCTCGAGCATCACCAGCCTGTGTGCCTGTTCCGTGTGCTTCCACAACACTAACAGATGCTGGGCCAACTTTGGCTTGATCAAGAAGTCTTTTCAGCAGATCTGCCTGGGTCGGACTGTGAGGATGTGTAATTGAGCTGGAGTTGCCGCTCTGATTGATCTGGGCGCTTCTAATGACACCGTGAATACGATCCCGTTCGACAATGGCATCAGAGAGCCGTTTTAACACGAAGAGAACACAGCCTTCAGCTCGACAATAGCCGTCAGCTGCAGCGTCGAATGGCTTGCAGTTGCCAGTAGGACTCAGAAAGTGTCCTCGGGATAGGCCAAGATACATCTAGATCATGGTCAGTGAACAGGCCTGCCTGGCAAACAATTCTGTGGCTTCTGAATGGGCTTACGTACATCAGGGCTCGTCATGACATTGACTCCACCTGCAATTGCCGCTGTACAGTCTCCGTTTTGTAGCGCTCGACACGCCTGGTAAATAGATACCGTGGACGATGAACATGCGGTATCGGTCACGATGGATGGACCGCTGAGCTGATAGAAGTATGATATCCTACCGCTGTGAAAGGCTCGAAGAGTCCCAGGTGAATAGAAAGTATCGATGTCGTTGTGAAGGTTATCAGTGTAGTCCCCTGTTGCCAAACCGATCCAGCATCCGGTAGTAGCTCTCTGAAAGGATGGCGTTGAGTCAGGTACGTAGCCAGCATCCTCAAGTGCATCCTGTGCAGCATGAAGGAGGAGTCTCTGCTGGGGATCCACGGATCTTGCTTCGCGGGGAGAAATATTGAACAAGGTGTTGTCGAAGCTATAATGAAGTAGGTTAGCGTTACCAAGAGCTAGCTAAGTGAGTCTGAATCATGAAGAGGTATTTACCTGAAAGGGTCATTAAGAAATGCTCCATATCTAGTTGGCATAACAGATGGCAAGTCGGCGAGTTTAAACCGACTCTCTGGGATCTCCTGTACAGCATTGAGACCTTGTCGTAGACTCTCCCACAACTCGTCAATCCCGTTACCGACGGGAAGTTGTACACTCATTCCAACAATGGCGATGTCGTTTGTTTGATCGGAAGCCGGCAATGGCACTTTTCTAGGGCTCTTGAAGGGAGAGAGATCCAGAAGCTCGACTCGAGAGCTTGAAGATTGAATGACAGGGTACAGAGAGCTGGAACTTGGTCCAAGTGAAATGATCTTGACAGTTGCTTCGGGGTCATCAGTCAATAAGCTCTCCAGGTTCGCAGCAATGCAATGGCTGGTATCTTGCCAGTTCACGCAGTAAATGAGGATATGTCGAGACAACCATTCCATTGGTCCGCATGACGAGGCGCCAGACTCCTCAAACAGGCTCCCGTCGAGCGGCGAGTACATTGGCTTCATTGACTTGGGATGGGTAGAAAGGCGAATTCCTCTGCGCCTGATATCATCAAGAACCTGCAACGCAGTGGGTTCCAGTGGATTGCCTCCATGATACCAGCCATGAACAAACGCAAAAGTCGTTATAACACCAGGAAGAGCCTGTAACTCTTTCTGCAAGACGGAGAGACCTCGCTTAGGACCCGAAATTGATACAGAGCCTGAGCCTGAGACGGAAGAAACTTTTAGCTGCCAATTGTCAGGCTCAGCATTTATGTTTCCAAGCTTCTGTTCAACCTCGGCTCTGGAGACACCACGAGTTGCGAGGGACAATGTCGCCTCTGGGTCGACATGGTTGTCGTCACTATTCCCAGCTTTTGCCCAAAAATGGCTGCGACAAGCAATCCAAAATGCCAGACGAAAGCCTTCGACTGCCGAAGATATGAAGCCATCAATGTTGGGTGAGGATGCTACGACAGCGGCTGGTATCATGCCTGAGGAGAAGCCAGCTGTTGCTTCGAGAGCATTGAATGAATCTTCAAAAGAGTCATTGCCTTGCAGGATATTGGTAAGATATCTCAGTACTTGGCACAGATAAATGGTAGTTGCTTGAAGGATAGGGTGGGTGTGATATTCCTCAGCAGGCCTAAGCAAGTTGCTAGGCGAGATGAAATCATTAATGTCAATGGCGAGAAGCTTTCGCGACTCAGCATCCAAACTTGCGATTTCTTCAAGGAATGCAGCATGGGCCTTTGATAGTAGTATACTGCCCGCAATAGTGGAACATGCATCTTGTTCTGCAGTGCTGGCCGTATTTTGCGAAAAGATATACTGAGACCCTTGGCCACCAAATAAGACTAGACGATGTTCATTCATTCTCGCGTAGGGTAGTTGAGTACAGAGATTCAAGCAAGGCTTTACTACTGGCTGGTCTTTGAGCAGTGCAAGGTGTATTGAAAGACCTCTATAATGTATTCATCGCTGAACGCATACATGAAAGACAACCCTACGAACTTGGCTACCAAAAAGATTGGAATCTTATTTACCCGGTAGGCAATAGGCGTCAAACTCTTTCGCATGTCTAGTTGGACCCCACGGCCATGCCATCACGGCACGGATAACGCGTCCAGCGCTATACAACCAAAAACATTAATTGGTTCACTATAGCTGCAAGGTACCACTAATTCCTGACCCAAACATCCATGCCATGGCCTCAGCCGGCCAGGCAATGATAGTGGGGCCGAATGGATTGCTGACAGGCCAAGCTCTTCCAGAATTTTTCAACACGCTATCCGATTCGGGCTTGTATCGTATAATCCAACGGTACTTCATCCTTTCAGGGTAACCTTCCCTATTGAGCCATGTCCGCACCCGGGAGATCTCCGTAGGCTTATCAAGGCTGTGCGGGATTTAATTTATTCTACTATACCCCTGTAAATCCCACTTGGTTATCGTATCATTGATACAGAAACACCTGCAATTAGGTATTATTGCTTCATCTGGAGCTAAATGCTGACTGCAGAAACAGCTGTCTTGAAAGTTGCCGGCAGCCGTGAGTGTGTCCTCGGTTCCTCCAGAAGAGGGGTTTTCACATGCGTGTGTGAATATGCAAGTATCAGATATGGGATTGAACTGCAGGCAGATCCTCAGTGAAAGTAGGTATTGTATTGCATTGCCTGGTTGTTGGTGTACGTATATGGTTTAGATAAGCTTGCTACGCAAAAGAAGGAGTTTGTTTACCAACGCAGTCTGAACTCGGACCCCACTAAACCTTGTGTGTCGAATCAATACTCGACGGGGGACCCGGGACTTGTTCATACATAGCACTGAAAGCATTATCAATCCCCATTAAAATTGAGCTAAATTACACAAGTTCAACTCTAAGAAGCAGCAAAATAACAATGGTGAAGCCAGAAAATCGCATTGCCATTATTGGAATGGCCTGTCGTCTTCCAGGTGGTGCAGACAGCCCTGAAAGCCTTTGGTCCCTACTGGCTGAAGGCAGAGACGGAAGACGAGAAGTGCCAAAAGATCGATGGGACTGGAAGTCATTCTACAACAAAAACCCCGATACCAGAGATGCGACTAATTTCAGCCACGCTTATTTTCTAGATCAAGATGTTTCGGCGTTCGACGCTCGCTTCTTCAACATTCCTGGAACTGATGCAGCATCCATGGATCCTCAGCAGCGGCTTCTGCTAGAAGTGACGTATGAAGCACTTGAAAATGCAGGTTTACCCATGGAGAACATGCGTGGATCTGACACTTCTGTTCACATGGCCATGTTTGCTCGAGATTACGATCGCATGGGGTACAGAGACTTGTCGCAAGTGAGCATGAGCCACATCATCGGAGCGGGGGAAGCTATTTTGGCCAACCGGATCTCATATGTCTTGGATTTGAAAGGAAGTTCCAATACATTGGATACTGGATGTGTAAGTGAATCTCTATCTGAAGAACAATAGAGCCTGCTGACCGGGCTATAGTCTGGAGGCCTTGTAGCTCTACATCAAGCATGCCAGACGTTGAGAGCAGATGAGTCTACAATAGCGTTGGCTGGAGCTAGTCAACTTCTTCTTACTCCTGATCAATCTCTTGTCATGTCGTAAGTAACATCATATTTTATGGATTGCCCACGAATGAAACCCAAGCTAATCAAACTGTCAGGCAACTCACCAACAAGGACGGAAGATCATACACCTTTGACGATCGTGGCGCTGGTTACGCTCGAGGTGAAGGCGTTGGTGTTCTTGTTCTGAAGCGCCTGGATCGCGCTGTCAGAGACGGTGATTACATCCACGCAGTCCTACTGGAATCAGGCGTCGGCCATGACGGTAAAACGTCAGGAATCTTCTTGCCTAACAGTTCCGCACAGGAAGCTCTAGCACGTTCCGTCTACTCCAGAGCAGGTCTAGACCCTTTGGACACATTGTTCGTCGAAAGTCATGGAACAGGAACTGTTGCGGGTGACAATGCTGAAGTCAGATCCATCAGTCGAGTATTTGGCCGCGAGGCGGGACGAACTACAGCTACAGACCTGCCCGTTGGCAGTATCAAGACCAACATTGGCCACTTGGAAGCGGCAAGTGGTGTAGCCAGTGCCATCAAAGCCATCATGGTTCTCAAAAAGAACCAGATTCCACCGCAGCTGAACTTTGTCAACTCCAAGCCTGGGCTTGACCTTGAGAAAAGAGGACTCAAGGTGCCGCTGGAGGTCATGCCACTTACACCAGATGGTCATGTTGGACCTAGGCGCGTCTCGGTCAACAGTTTTGGATATGGAGGAACTAATGCACATGCCATTCTTGAGGGGTACGACACCAAGAAACCGTCTATTGCTAATGACAACAACGCTGAGTCAAAGCCAATTGTTCTGTCTGCAAGCTCCGAATCGTCACTAAAGAAGCTTATTGTCAACACACGAGAATGGCTTCGATCAGAGAAAGCCCAGTCTATATATTTCTCCGACCTGGCCTACACTCTCAACTTGCGGCGCTCCAAACTTCTGTGGCGATGTAGCGCAGTGGCTAGCAATACTACAGAACTAGAAGCCGCACTTGGCGATGCTAAGCTGCTACCCACCAAGTCTTCACGCGACATTACCCTGGCTTTCATTTTTACTGGTCAAGGTGCCCAGTGGTTCGCCATGGGGCGAGAGCTACTCTCCAGCTCCCAGTCTACCGAGTTTGCATCATCCATTGCATCTTGCAATGAAGTCATGAAGGCGTTAGGCTGTGAGTGGGATCTTATCGAGGAGCTCTGCCGTGATGAAGAATCGACGCGGCTTGGTGAAGCTCGGTTTGCTCAACCAGCCACGACGGCAGTGCAAATGGCTCTCGTGGACCTTCTTGCGAACACATATGGCATCCGACCTAAGGCCGTCTGTGGACACAGCTCGGGTGAGATTGCAGCTGCTTATGCCGCTGGGGCCTTGACAAAAGAGGCAGCCATGCAAGTCTCATACATGCGAGGTATCTGCTCTTCCAAAGCAAAAACTATGAACTCTACCACTGGAGGTATGATGGCCGTTGGAGAGGGGTCAGAGGCCATCAGTCAGAGAATCGAAAATATTGACGGCAGCTTTGGAAAGATCACGGTTGCCTGTGTCAACAGTCCCGAGAGTACTACTATCTCAGGAGATGTAGCAGCCCTTGACGAACTCCAGGCAGCTTTGGTACAGGCATCAGTCTTCAACCGACGCATCAAGGTTGACTCAGCCTATCATTCCCATCACATGGAAGCCGTCGCCCCTTCGTATCTTTACTCACTGGATGGGCTTGTAACTGGCAAGCCTCGCGAAGATGTGGCTTTTTTCTCATCTGTCACCGCTGCTCACAAGACCTCTGGCTTCGGAGCGGACTACTGGGTCTCTAACCTGGTATCCCAAGTCAAATTCAGTACCGCTTCTCAACTCGTTGCTCAGCACCTTTCGGACACCCACCCGTCCGCTGCCAACATGCTGATCGAGATTGGTCCTCATGCTGCCCTTTCTGGGCCGCTTAGGCAGTCACTGTCAGAGTCCAACTTCAAGTTATCCTCGGGTGCTTCCTTTAAGTATACTTATGCTCCCTGCCTCGTTCGCAACACTAGTGCACTCAAGTCTGTGCTGGCATTGGCGGGTAAGATGTTTGAATCAGGTTGCTCAGTACAATTCCATGATGCAACCTCAACCAACAGAGTTGTCGCAGATCTTCCTTCGTATCCTTGGGACCACAGCAATACCTACTGGCGTGAGTCGCGACTTAGCAAGCAGAATCGTCTGCGCCGATTCCCTCCTCACGACCTGCTTGGTCTGTTTGAAGTGGCGAGTTCGCCTTATGAGCCACGGTGGAGATACCATGTAAGTCTTGCCAACACTCCATGGCTTCGCGATCACGTCATTGAAGGTTTTATGATCTTCCCGGGTGCTGGCTATCTTATTATGGCTATCGAGGCTATGAAGCAACTGTTTCAGCTCCGTGACATGCCGGGCCGCGTTACCAACATCAACTTCCAGAATGTTGTAATTGCCAACCCCGTCATCATATACGACGATGACAGCTCCAAAGAGAGCCAGGTGGTGGAACTGCAACTCATTATCAGTCCCTCTCGGCAGCATACATGGAGTCCGTGGGAGCACTTCAGGATCATCTCTTACGACTCTCAGGATGACTCTTGGGTTGACAACTGTAGCGGCCTTGTCTCATGGGACTCTGCTTCTATCGACACCAACACTACTTCTGTATCACGGCCTGATGAACTGACTGGCTCTCAAGAGGAAGATGGTCTGGGCCACTTGTCAAAGGCTGCCGCTCAAAAGTGGCTTCAAGATATCCAAGCCGCCTGTCTTACCCGACTTGACGCAGCCGCAGTATACCTTGAACTAAAGGAGTCAGGGAATGAATATGGTGAAACATTCCAAGGTATGAGGCAAATTCACGTAGGCAGTGGGTTTGCCTTGGCCAAGGTTGTCATACCGGATATCACACACTACGCTCCTGGACACGTCATGCAACCTCACACCATTCACCCCAGCACCTTGGATACCCTCTTCCAGCTTGAGCCTGTGTGTTTCCGACAGGAGGGTATTCTAGCACCCATTATGCCTACCAACCTCGGCCATATCTCAGTGGCCGTAGATATGGACAGTGCTATTGGGACCGAGATCGTTGTGGCTTTGCAGCATTATCAGCAGACCCCACGAGATTCGAGTTTTGACTTTTATGCTTACCAGAAGATGAGTGACGGTACGCTACGGCCAGTAGTCAGTTGCAAGGACGCTCAGTCTAAAGCTGTTGGTGAGGGCGATGCGGACGATGATGCAAACAGCAAGATGACATATCGCATGGACTGGAAGCCCGATATCGATTTCATGGTTCAGGATGACTTCGCATCTCTACCTCTACCTGGGATCGAGGATCGGGATACAGACACAGATCACGAGTACGAGAATCATCTATCCAAGAGCCAGCGTAAACTCGCCACCGCATACATGCAAGCCGTCATCCACAAGAGCCCAAACATAGATGTTCTCGTCATCGGCTCTGGTCCTGGAGGCGCCAGTGTTCCGTTGATGGAAGCGGTGAAAAGCACCAATCGCTTCCCACTGGCCACGTATACTTACACCGATGTATCTCAAGAGCTTGTTGTTGAGGCCCGCAGCAGGTTTGGAGAATGGGTGGCTCCCGTCGATTTCAAGACCCTTGACATTTCGCAGGAGCCCATCGGTCAAGGACTCCCTGCCCATGGATTTGACCTCATAGTGGCGTCCCAAATATCTTTCGCCCCAACGGGAAGGGATGTTGCGTTTGGTCACATCAAGAAGCTTCTGAGACCTGGTGGTCGCATTATCATGCTTGAGATGACGGCGGCTTGTGGTGGACATGAGGGCCGGCCCGTGATGGATCTTTCCCGATGGCATGGCTATTTAATGGATCGCGGCTTCAGTGGCCTTGATTTTGTCTTCCCCAGCACGAAAGACACATCAAGTGATGTCACTACCTTGATGATGGCCCGACTTCTTCCTTCTCCTTCTCCTTCTCCATCAACTATTGAGATCTCGGGAGGACCCAGTCAGTCTATCAAGAATTCAACAACCAAGTTACTGCTCGGCAACTCCAACGATGACAACCAAGTAGCTCTAGGTCAGGCTCTATCCCGGTCTTTGACCATCAAAGGTGTCCAGTGCAGCGTAGAAAGCCTCGAAAGGGCCTCCGATCTCAATCTTTCACATGTTGCCATCGTCGTTGACTCAGCCGAGTACCCTCTTCTCCTCGATCCCAGTTCTGAGACTTTCCAACACACCAAGAATCTTCTTCTACACGGCGGAAACGTCCTCTGGCTTAGTTTCCAATCATCTCAGCTATCCGATGGTAGATCAGCCTTGAAGAAGATGGTGAGTGGTATGGCCCGGGTGTTGAGACGCGAGAATCCTAGTCTGAACTTGGTCACCATCGATATTCAAGACCCAATTCAGCCTTGCGACGGTCCGGGCTCTCTTCAAAGACTCATGCAGGTAGTCACAGAAGTCATCATGTTATCATTCCTGACAACGGGTGAGATTGCTTCCATGGAGCACGAGTACGCTATCCAAGATGGCAAATTACTTATCCCACGAGTCGTCCCAGATGATGGCCTGTCATCATACATCGACAGCCGTATCAATACTCAACACAGCATGAACAGTGACACCTCTCTTGTTCCTTGTTTGTACCTTGATCAACACAGACCTATCAAGTTTGGCGTCCGGGTACCGGGCTTGCTCAAGACCATCCGCTTTATCGACAATGACGAGATGCTGAATCCTCTTGGTCCAGATGAGGTTCAGGTCGAAGCTAGAGCTTATGGAGTCAACTTCAAGGATGTACTTATTACTCTGGGGCAAATGCCACCTGCAACTCAGATGACGGGTGAGATTGCTGGTGTCATTACAGCTGTAGGGTCGAATGTCAAATCGTGGAAGATGGGCGACAGGGTGACAGCTCTTTTCGTCACGCCATTCAGCAATCAAGTTCGCGTCAACAGCAACAACATTGTTGCAATTCCTGATTCGATGGATTTTACCGATGCAGCTTCCATCCCCTTGGTGTTTGTCACGGCGTGGTACTGTCTCAACCAAGTGGCCCGGCTCGAGAGGGGACAGAGCATATTGATCCACGCCGGATCAGGAGGCGTTGGGCAGGCCGCTATCCAGTTGGCACAACTTGTCGGTGCCCATGTCTTCACTACAGTTGGTAGCATGGCAAAGAGGAAGCTGATCCAGGAGAGATACGGCTTGGACGACAGCCACGTCTTCTCATCACGATCTGGAATCTTCAAGAAGCATATACTCGATGCGACCCAGAGCCAGGGCGTCGACGTGGTCTTGAATTCCCTCTCCGGTCGACTTCTTCGGGACAGCTGGGACTCTCTAGCCCCCTTCGGTACCTTTTGTGAGATTGGCAAAGCAGATATCCTCAGCCATAGCCAGCTCGATATGGCTAATTTTAATAAGCAAACGACATTTGCGGCTATTGACATCTTCTACATGCATCAGAAGCATCCAGAACGGGTGGTACGTGGTATCAAGGAGGTCCTGTCTATGGCTGAACAGGGCTTGTTGAAGCCTGTTTATCCAATCACTACGTTTGACATGTCAGACATTGATCAAGCCATTTCTCTCATGGCCGAGAGAAAGCACATGGGCAAGCTAGTTCTCCTTGCTGACAACAATACACTTGTACAAGGTACCAGGCCCAAGCCACCAGTTCTGTCTCTGCAAAAGGAGGGAACCTATGTTATTTGTGGTGGACTCGGTGATATTGGCAAAAGGATTGGTCAGTTCCTTACCGAGAGAGGAGCTGGCCATATTGTGGCCCTGACACGACGCGATGCTGAGTCTGTTTTGAAGCAGCCCGCAATTATTGGGTTCAGTCAATTCATCAGCAAGCTGGGTGGTTCCCTTCACATCATGCACTGCGACATTGGCCAAGAGTCCAGTGCTCGAAATACTGCTAGTTGTTTGACTGAACTTGGTCTCCCGCCAGTTAGGGGCATCATCCAGAGTGCTACAGTCCTTCGAGATCATCCATTTGAGAACATGGAGGTCGACGACTGGAACGAATCCGTGAAGCCCAAGGTCCAGGGTACTCTAAACTTGAACGCCTTCTTCTGCACTCCCGATACTACAGAATTCTTTACCATGCTTTCTTCTGTGGCGAGTGTCGTGGGTTCAGCTTCTCAGAGCAACTACGCCGCTGGAAATGCATTCCTCGAAGCCTTTGCCCATGAGCAGATGCAAACTTCACGAGGCATCACCAACTATGCTACAGTCAATATCGGAGCCGTTGAGGGCTCCGGGTTGATTGTAGGTGTGCAAGAACAGGGCATCGATATAACCAATACCATCGGCTCTGTTTCATTCGATGAGGTTCTTTCCGCACTGGAGTATGCTATGAACCCACAAGCCCCCGTCCATCAGACTGTTGTGCAACATCTTATGCATTTCAGCCGTGACAAGATAGAAGCTTCTTCTGGCCCGTGGGCATTGAGCGATCCCATGTACGATCATATTCCTAGCAAGATGAGACAAGAGAGCAGGTCTGCTGGCAAGGGAGGCGCTGGCAAGAAGCAGACCATTCTTCAGGCAGTTGAAGAGGCTGAGACTATGGCTGAAGCTGAGTCTGTTGTCAAGCAGGCCTTGCTTGACAAGTTTGAAGCTTTTATCGGTGATGATGTTCCTGATATCCCTATCGCAGCTCTCGGGCTCGACTCCCTTGTCTCCATTGAGCTCAAGAACTGGGTCAGACACACATTCAAGACGCCTCTTCAGGTCTCGGAACTTAGTAACGCACCAAGCATGCTTGCTCTTGCACGGCTCATCATCTCGAGAATGGTTCTCAAGTTCAACCAAGCCACTGCCGTCAACTCTGATACCATTGAGCACCAGCCCGATTCTCTAGCTCACTCTTCAACCATACCTTCCTCTGGTACTTCTGATGCTATCCAGTCCGATGATAGTACCGATAAGACCATCAGCGAGAGTGAGCCTGACTGGCACTGCCAGGAGTGCTGCAATGCATACAAGGAGTTGCCTGTCATGCCTTTGCCCGACTTGGACGAGACGCTCGACTACTGGCTTAACTCCACCGAGCACCTTTTCAGCCCTATACAACTAGAGCATATTCATCACGACATACACGCCATGCGGCGTCCCAACAGTCCTGCTCGCAAAGCCCTCCAGAATCTGTATGAGAAGCATGGAGATGACAAAACCAACGGCTGGTTCACCGACATACTCACTAAAGCTCGCTTCCTGTACAGAAGAGCACCTGTTGCACCATGGACCAGTATCATGGTATCACAGCGTGATAATCCTGGTAAGCGACACTCGCAAGTCGAGCGTGCAGCCCTCATCACCTTTGCAACTGTCTCCTTCAAACGAGCTATTGATGCAGGCAAGGTCAAGCCTATGGAGATTGCTGGAAAGCCTGAGTGTACTTGGGGATGGGGCTGGATGTTCAACTCGACGCGTGTGCCGCAATCCAAGTGTGACAGGGTAGTGAGCTACGCTTCGTCACTGGGTGCTCCTAGCGGCATTAACCATGTTGCTGTTTTGAGAAAGGGACACGTCTTTAAAGTAAATCTTCTAGACGATACTGGCAATGATGTGTCACTTGACCATCTTCAGGCCACGTTTGAGGCTATCTTGGCCCACGTACAAGGCGAAAACTTGTTGTCAACCTTGCTGACAACTGATGAGAGAGATTCTTGGGCAAAGGTCAGCTAACATCTCGGTTGAAGAGTGTATCAGTAGCGCTAATAGTTCTTTTAGATACGGGAAAATCTCTTGGAGCTGAACTCCCAGAATTCCGAGTACTTCAGTGTTCTCGATTCGGCTATGTTTGTCCTGTGCTTAGACTCAGGCAGTCCTGAGACCCCTGATGAGATTGCTCGCCATGGCTACATTGGAGACGGGACCAATCGTTGGTTCGACAAACTCGTCCAGTTCTATGTCAGTGCAAATGGCCGATCTGGTATGATCACTGAACACAGCACCCTTGATGGCACAACTGCAACACGACTTTTAGAATGGATCTCTGACACCATGGATGCCTATCACTCGCTCGAAAATTCCCATCACACTGAGTCCCTCTTGAACGGAAAAGTCATTCTTGAAGAATTTGTTCTTCATATGACGCCAGACCTCGAGAAACATACCATCACCCTCCGTGAGAAGTACCATGAAGCCACCTCCAAGTCAACGTATGCACGAGAGCAACTTGATGAGTTTGGTACTGACTTCCTACTTCGGTCGCGTGTACCCGTTAAGGGTGTTATCGACGTGACATTCCAGCTCGCCGTCCGACTCTTCTTTGGTCGAAACATGCTCTCTTGGGAGCCTACTGCTGGTACTATCTTTCATGCTGGTCGTCCCGATGCCATGCAGAGGGCCACACCTGCAGTCAATACATTCTGTGATGCAGCTGCACTACTCGACCACGATGTCGATATAACTGAGCTTAGAGCTCTCTTGATGGAAGCCACCAAGTCGATCAATGCTAGTATGAAGCAGCAACTCCTTGGCCGCGGTTCGCAGCGACTTTTTGAGGTTTTGTCCTACTTATGGCCGGCTGACGAGCCAAAGCCGCCTTTCCTGAGCGATATGGTCTTTTTCGGTCGGCCAAGTGCGCCAATCTTTTCCCAAACTAACTCTTTGGAAGGCAAGATGACAGTTGAGAATTTTGTTCATCTGATGCCTGATGCTGATGGGTTCTGGTCATTTATTAACCCGGAAAAGAACTTGTAAGTTTCCAGTAAAGTCCTTTACTATGTATGTTGTTTATTCAATTTGACTAATAATGGGTGTAGCATTTCAGTTTCTCTCACAGGAGGGTCCCAAGGACGGACGGCGGCATTTATCAAGGAGCTTCACCATGCTGCATCCATCATTCGCCGTGTTGTTAGTGCATCATAACTACACGAATATAAATATCATTCACTTATTTGTTATGTATCTTTCCATGTTTTCTTCTATCCCTATTGTTCACCATATCTGACATCCTTACGCCAATGCGCATCACTCCACCAACTCTCGGATGCTCTGGATGATGACGCCTACTGGATCATAGCCTGCTATCTCAGCTTTTATCTCCATCGCACTTTTCTTGTACTGGCCATTCCCAAGAATCTCGTCTATAGCGTCAGTCAGCTGCTGAGATGAAGGATAAGTGGTTCGGAGATTGACGGCGACGCCTGCCCACTCAGCTCTCGCAGCCGACTCGGGCTTTTCCTCTGTCGTACCAGCCATGATGAGAGGCGTCCCGTTATTGAGGGCACGTTGAAATGAGCCGTAGCCCCCTGTTGTGATGAAAGCATCTACATGAGGCAGAATAGCGTCATAGGGGATGAAGTCCTCTACTTGACAATTGGCAGGGATATGCACTCTGGGGGGGAGAGTCATTCCCTTCCTTCCCAGTGCAATCACCACGCTGATGTCTGGACGGCCTGCCAATGCAGCCATCGTGGGGAGTACCAATTGAGTGAAGTCCATAGCCACGGTTCCCTGGCAGACAAAGATGACTTTTTTCCCTGTTGCTGCTCTGTCCATGATGACTGGATCCCACCATGACGGCTTCTCCCAACTGCATGATACTTGCTGGGTAGTGGGATAGCCACCAGCAAACCGCAAAGTATGAGGTGCGTCACTTCTCTGATACTCGACACTAGGGACGCACATTTGGATGAAGCGATCCGGCAGAGAGTATAGAGAGTCCAGCAAAAACATGTCTTTCGGTTCCGCTCCAACACTTCTCAGTGCTTCCGCATACGCTGTCTGAGACGGCTCAAAGAAATCTCTCTGCGCTGTGTTTGCAATCCTATTTTTCTCCCTCCCCTCCGGCGATCTGTCGGGCAACATGCCTGACCCAAAAGGAGCGTGATCCAGGCTAGTAAGAAGAATGGGATTGAGGCCAATTGCTATGAACCCATCAGGCTGAAAGCCTGGTGCTCCGAGTCTGATAGCCAAAGAGCCAAAGTTCAGACTCTCTGTCATGGTGACAACCGGTCTTTGAGGGTGTTCAGCTTTAAGTATCGCCAGAGCTCGTTGAATGGCTTCATGCTGAGAAGGCAGCGATTTGCAGAAAATGTGAATCAAGTCGTGATTGAAGCATGCAGGTCCTTCCAGATGTTTTTTACCTTTGGGCCCTGATATAGTTAGTTGGTTTCAATTAAGGACGCAGAATAGGTTTTACAATTAGGGTCAAGATCCCACGATGTGAGGTCATAAAAATCGCCATATCCCTCCACTGGTACAAACGCAGCACCGATGGACTCAACTTGTTGTCGGTATCCAGATCCAGTCACAAAGCAGACATCATATCCTCGGGAAATAAGCTGCTCTGCAATGGCGAGCATTGGTATAATGTGCCCTGACACAGGCGTGCTGCACATTAGTATAAGTGATTTTTGCGCTGTCGACATGTTGTACTGTAGTGTGTTAATCTGGACAATGTGATTCTTGTAGTATAATGAAAGAGGTTATAGTATTTGGGCGAGTAATATTTTTTTCCCGTGTCGGCGTGAGGGCGGAGGAGGTGTTTAAATACCAAGAAAAATAGTACAAGCAGTCTGGTTATCACTATAACCCCCTGAAGCCTGGGCGATGTATCCATCCTAAGACACTGTGCCGGGGCAATGAATGGCCAGCTGTCAGTTTTCTGCCATCCCAGTTGTGAGCTATTCCTCTTTTGGATTGTGGGAAGTGAGTTGCTGAGCGACTTGCTTCTCTAGACCTGCTATCTTGGTGAGTAGATACTAAATATAATGATTAGTTCTCGATCTCTAGAGACGCCAACTCCATTGGCTGTATCTGTTACATTATTGCTCTGTTCTTCATTGTGGACAGAACCTTCTTCAAACCCCATTCGTAATCGGCCACATTAAGGCCGCCATAGAATTATCGATCTCGAGAAGGGGTCTAAGGACAGTCAGTAGGCATCTGCCAGGCGAACAGGGTTTCATCATCCGAACTGCTCAGAAGCTCATACTAGAGCCTCATGAAGCGGCCCCCACCCCCTCACTATGCCGTAGCTCCATACTGATATAGGGTAAGCCAAATATGCTTTAAGAACCTAACCACTTGACCAAAATCGAAGGTACCTTCTTGGAATCCAAGCTAGGTACTCTAGATTACAGTCTTACATATGCAGTATGCTATGTCTTCTGGTTGTGCACAGCGTCGTATTCAACTTACGAGAGATGTCATTGTAAAGAAACCTCAGATAAAAATTACAGTAACGAGTGTAAATAAAGTTACACGCAGGGAATATAAGGAAACAGTCTGGGGATAGACAATCACCTAAGAAGTATAAGCAACAACTAGAAGTACACGACAATAAGGAGTAGAAAATAAAGAAACTAACTAACTTTCTCTGCGAGAACTATTTTAACAAGCTAGAATTTATAAAAGTGCTAAAGAGTATTTGCTATATGCTTAATAGCTAAGATAAAGAATGATATTTAAGTTTCCTCTACTTACAATACAGCCCTCATAAAACTATCGCGAAATGCACAGTTACTAGGACAGAGCCAAAAAAAAATGGGTTAAGATTTACGTACTGTGGACTGGCTAAGTGCTTCATTAATTATTTGCTCAGTCACTTGCCTCATTGTGCCGCTTACTCTCGGCGGCAGTTAATAGCCGCGGTCTTCTGTATAAGTCATTTCTCTACTCATAATCGCAGGAATATCTTCAGTAGCACTTATCTTGCTTCAACTATTCATATTAAAAAATTCTGCCTTAATTCCTGCTTGCCTTTTAAAGAATAATGTCCCTATTCTTATATGGCTTAGCTTATTTTTATATAATATTTTATTTATGGCACTCTTATATTACTAATAAGTATTGGTGGCATTTGACTTTCCTTATTAACTCTATACCTATATTTTATAAGTATTAACTTCTGGCTAATACTTAAAGCAGGCCTATATAGTTCTAGGTGGTCTGAGGCTATAGTTTGACTAAGACCGGTCTTTTCCTCCTCTCCTTTGTTTGTGGCCTCGTACTTATCGGCATCAATTTTTCACCACTTCTTCAGTTAGCATTACTCATCAAATCAACACTCAATCTTTCCTGCAAGGCCCCTAGGTATATTATTTTACTAGTTGGGTGTACTTTTTTCTTGTTGGCGACTACTTTAATTGCGACCAAATTAGAGTCGGCCCCTATAGCGGGATACGTGATTATGTCTCTTGTGCTTGGGCTTGGATGTGGAATAGTCCTACAGTCTAGCTTTTTAGAGGCTCAAGCCTCGGTTACTCCTGCAAGTAGGCATAGAACTGAACATAGCGGTCAGACATTCCCAGTTCATTACATTGCAGGAGGCTGACTAAATAAAAACAGACGTAGCCCTTGCAAATACAATTGCAGTTATGTTCCAATATCTAGGTGGAGCAATTGGGATCGCTGTCGCTGGCATAATTTGTAGGTAGTCTCTGGCTAGATAGGTAAAACATGAGCCTCAAGGAATTATTGTACGGTGTCCCCATTACTCTTTCTAAACTTTACTCTAAGGATGTTTTGTTTTTAATCTAACTTTATATTTACAACCGCAGACTAGCGATTTGCGCAAGTGGGTTTTGCATAACCCAAAGTATACAGCTTAAATCTCTAGAGATAGCCTAACGTTGGAGATCACAATCGTGAAGCTTTACACACATGCCATACTGTTATTTCTGATATAGTTAATTGTCTTAGAAGGAGCTGTATTCTTTAATTCACTATATATATTCACACTTGGGTGGGACGCTGAGAAAGCTGGATCCAGTTGTACGCCTGAGCGAAGTGTAGTGATTGAGGAGTAGAGATATACCTAGGTAATTTAAGATTACAATATAGTTTAAACACCATTAAGAAGGAATAATTAGTATTATTAGTAGTAACATACTTAATAATATAGTACTTTTATTATCCTTTCCTACTTCCTAAACTGGGTGCTGTCCTTGTGTGTAATAGTGCCGACTTTTTAGCGCTGGTCCTGGACTTAACCACTGTCTATAGCTCTTGTCATTGCATGTAAACCTAAGACCAGGGGCTAGTTCTTAACTATCAGGCGGTAACCTTCGCAAGTATTACATTAAGCCCATTACTCCAGAATCCGATAGCTAAGTTTTCTACTCAAGGGGTGGGACTTACATCAAGAACTCAACGATTATCCACTAATGATTCTGATCTGCCAATCTCAAACTATATCCATAACCAACGAAACACGAATACAATATACAATACCCACGCCGCGATCTATACGAATCGGATTCACCCACCGCCGTTTTATTGCTCATGGCGACAATATCCAATGTCGTGCATTCGTAACCCGATATCATAACGGGACTCCAGAAGTCCCCTTCTTAACAACGCGGCCTTCTGTAGCAGCGTCGAAATTTGCGACAAGTAGAATCTTATAAGTGCCGGTTTCAGTTCCAACAAATCACTTCTCAGCTTCCATGCTATTCATGGTGCTCGAACTGTCTTGGATTGTGGCAACGTAGATCTGGCATTCTGCAAGTAGGGCATGCTATGGGGAGCACCTGTGGCTCCACATGGGACTAGTCGGTGAACTATGACTGCAACCCAGCGAATTCAAGCTTCTGTCATTGATAATTGACAGCTGTTCCGGTCATGATATGTTCAGAGTTCCTTCTGTGGCTCGTCTCCAACCTCCATCGCCTCTGGCTCGTCTTCAAAGTCCATCGCCTCGATTTCTGTCTGATGAGACAGAAAGAGTTGCCCAGTAGATGCAGAGGTATCAATTCCAAAATACACAAAGATGCTCGAGCTCTCTACCTCTCTTGTTACATCAACACCGGAAGGATGCGCTTGGTAATCTAGGTATCGCCTATATGGCGTTCCTGGATTTCTAAATAAACAGCATTAGACATCATGAAACTAGCCATTTCATTTCATAGACGTACCTGCAGACAACCACATGGCCTTCACCATTTGCCCGACGGTAGGCTGCTCCAACGATCCGCGGCGTAGGCCGCCCAGGCATTCGGACTTGCCGGTTGGCTCGAGATTCTGCTATTCCTATAGTTGCAGAGCCCGTGATAGGGCCTCCAGTCCCCTCGGGCTCGTCGTAGGTCCATATATCAAAGACCAAGCCGGTGGCTGTGAGGGCATTGACTATATCAGAGGCGGAGGCTCCGCGATAGTCGGCAGTTGGAACTGGCAGGCCAAGGCGCCACGCAACATCTTCGACAGTAGTGCGAAGAAGGAAGGCAGCAGTAACGAAGAAACAGTCATACCGGACAGGGAGACTGTTGAGCCCGTTAAGGAGAGCGTTGTTTGAAGCCATAGTGGAAAAGATTGTTTGTTGATGGAATTCTTGGAGAGAAACAAGTCTTCAAATAGCCACCAATTAGGTTTGGTGTACTTGAACTTGAAAAGAACGAGGTCTTGGATATTCTAAAAGAAACTTGGTATGAGAGGGACTAGAGATCAACTTATACTTGTCACCAGGTCAGACATCAGTGTACCATTCTTCCCTTCTCTTGCCCGTTGACTACTAGAGCTCTCCACCACAAAAGTGCCCAACGGTACTAAACCAGCCTGGATAACTGGACGAGAGGTGGGTGTGATAGAAAGCCATGGAATAAGGCTTTGTGATTGGAATATTTGGTTTCAGCTCAGCCAATCCACCGTTTAGGTTACATGCGTTAGCGATACCTAATATGAATTAACAGGCTGTGGCAGTGCTAAGAGAGATTGGTGTTCCATCTGTCCTGTTTTCTTTTGAGTTCCTGTTCCTGCTAAGTGTTGGCTGAAGTAAGATGTTGTAAAGCTCGTGACTAGCCGCCCTGTCGTTCGTGCCGCAGGAGAGGCTTACGTGGACGCGTATGTCTCGTCTTGCACTCAGCCAATTACGTTTCTCTCCAATATATCACGCAGGTCATGAGAACAAAGAAAAAGCGACATGGCAGTTAAAAACAGGCTGCGTTCGCCGTAAATGGCTAACCAGGCTGTTTCATGCTAGCTGAAAGAGTCTGTTGCTGGGTTAATTTGCTGTTAATATTTGTTTAGAATACGTACTTCTGTGTCTTTTGGGCTTTTTTATAATGCAACGTGCAGTGATAAAATAGTTCTTGGCGTTTATATTGGCAGCTGAATGATCTACTATAGCGCTGCTCATTACGGCATTTCAGCTCTCCACATTTAATGTTAGCGCCGGGGTTAAGTTATCATTTGACATGTGTTGAAGTTCCAAAATAGCTCGAGCAAGGGTCCAGCATTACGCTTTCCTATTTTGAAATAGTGCTGCGTGAGGGCCATTAAATGAATATTCGAGTAGGGAAATAACAGTAAGCGTTGCATTTGTCGACGATGCAGAAGGGACCTGGCTGTGCTGGACCTTACCTTTTTATATATCTTTTAGTATTTCAGCTTAAAGATAAGCCTGCCTATTAAGGTAGGCCTAATAGCTATAATTAAGTTATTACCTTTTATACTATAGGCCTAAGTATATAAATATAAGTAATATTAAATAGATATTATAATTATATAGCTATAATTAAAGTTAG